>CBVK0103063304.1:0-33514 GCA_900067695.1 Picea abies | reverse complement strand
AAGCTAGCACATGCTAGCTTTCCCTCTTACACAAGAATGAGCTCATCTTGGACAACATCATCCCAACCTAGGGGAAAGCTAGCTTGTGCTAGCTATCACTCTTGCACAAGCACGAGCTCATTTTTGACAACGTCATCCCACCATGGGGGAAAGCTAGCTCATGCTAGATTTCCCTCTTGCACAACCATGAGCTCATATCGGACAACATCATCCCACCAACTAGCTTTCCCTCTTGGACAAGCGTGAGCTCATCTGAGATAACATCATCCCAATGTGGGGGAAAGCTAGTGTGTGCTAGTTTTCCATCTTGCACGAGCATGAGCTCATCTAGGACAAAATCATCCCATCGTGGGGGAAAACAAGCTCTTTCTAGATTTTCCACTTGTGCAAATCGTGGGTGAAAGAAAGCTTGTGCTAGCTTTTCCTCTTGCACAAGCATGAGCTCATATCGAACAACATCATCTCACCATGGCGGAAAGCTAGCACTTTCTAGATTTCCCTCTTGCATAAGCATGAGATCATCTTGGACAACATCATCCCACCGTGGGGGAAATCCAGTATGCACTAGATTTCCCTCTTACATAAGCATGAGCTCATCTCGGACATCATCATCCCACCATGGGGGGAAAGCTACCATGCACTAGAGTTTCCTCTTACACAAGCATGAGCTCATCTCAGACAACATCATCCCGTCGTGGGGGAAAGCTACCTCTTGCACACACATGAGCTCATCACAGACAACATCATCCCATCATGGGAGAAAGCTAGCGCATGTTATCTTTCTCTCTTGCACAAGCACAAGATCATCACAAACAACAGCATCCCATTGTGGCAGAAAGCTAGAGTGTGCTATCTTTCCATGTTGCACAAGAACGAGCATATGTTAGACAACATCATCCCACCATGGGGGAAAGCTAGCGCATCCTAGTTTTCCTTCTTGCACAAGAACAAACTCATCTCAGACAACATCAACCCATCATGGGGGAAATCTAGAATGTGCTATCTTTCCTTCTTGCACAACCACGATCATATCTCGGACATCATCATCCCACCATGGGGGAAATCTAGAG
Organism: Picea abies; assembly: GCA_900067695.1. Lineage (NCBI taxonomy): Eukaryota > Viridiplantae > Streptophyta > Pinopsida > Pinales > Pinaceae > Picea > Picea abies. The sequence continues at coordinate 32,444 of CBVK0103063304.1, read as the reverse complement.
TGTGCTAGCTTTTCCTCTTACACAAGCATGAGCTCATCTCGAACAACATCATCCCATTGTGGGGGAAAGCTACCTCTTGCATAAGCACAAGCTCATCATGAACAACATCATCCCACTATGGGGGAAAACTAGCACGTGCTAGCTTTCCCTCTTGCACAAGCACAAGCTCATAAGGGAAAACATCATCCCACCATCGAGGGAAGCTAGCACATGCTAGTTTTCCCTCTTGCATAAGCATGAACTCATCTCGTACAACATCATCCCACCATGCGAGAAATCTAGTGTGCGTAATTTTTCCCTCTTGCACAAGCACAAGCTCATCTCGGACATCATCTCATTGTACGAGAAAGCTATCTCATTTCCCACTTGCACCAACATGATCTCATCTCGGAAAACATCATCCCACCATGGGCGAAAGCTAGCTTCTGCTAGCTTTGCCTCTTATACAAGCATAAATCTCATCTCTGACAACATCATTCCACTGTGGGGGAAATCTAGCACATGATAGCTTTCCCTCTTGCACAAACATGATCTCTTCTCAGACAATATCATCCCACCATGGGTGAAAGCTAGCATGTGCTAGCTTTCCCTCTTGTACAAGCACGAGCTCATCTCAAACGAAATCATCCCACCATGGGGAAAATCTAGCTCGTGCTATCTTTTTGTCTTGATCAAGCACGAGATCATCATGAACAACATCATCCCAACGTAGGGAAAAGCTAGCATCTGCTAGCTTTTCATCTTGCACAAGCACAAGCTCATCACAAACAACATCATCCCACCATGGGGGAAATCTAGTGCATGTTATCTTTCCCTCTTGCACAAGCACGAGCTCATCTCCAACAACATCATCCCACCGTTGGGGGAAGTTAGCATGTGTTAGCTTTCCCTCTTGCACAAGCACGAGCTCATCTTGGACAACATCATCCCACCATGGGCGAAAGCTAGCTTCTACTAGATTTCCCTCTTATACAAGCATAAGCTCATCTCCAACAACATCATCCCACTGTGGGGGAAATCTAGCACATGCTAGATTTCCCTCTTACACAAACACGATCTCTTCTCACACAATATCATCCCACCGTGGTTGAAAGCTAGCACGTGGGGGAAATCTAGCATGTGCTATCTTTCCCTCTTGCACAAGCACGAGCTCATATCGAACGAAATCATCCCATCGTGGGGAAAAGCTATCTCATGCTATCTTTCTATCTTGATCAAGCACGATCTCATCACAGATAACATCATCCCACCGTGGGGGAAAGCTAGTGTGTGCTATCTTTCCATCTTGCACAAGCACAAGCTCATCACAAACAACATCATCCCACCATGGGGGAAATCTAGTGCATGTTATCTTTCCCTCTTGCACAAGCACAAGCTCATCTCTGACAACATCATCCCATCATGGGGGGAAGTTTGTGCGTGCTATATTTCCCTCTTCCAGAAGCACAAACTCATCTCATACAACATCGTCCCACCATGGGGAAATCTAGTGAGTGTTAGCTTTGCCTCTTACACAAGCACGAGCTCATCTCAGACAACATCATCCCATCATGAGTGAAAGCTAACTCATGCTAGCTTTCTCTCTTGCACAAGCACGAGCTCATATTGGACAACATCATCCCACTATGGGTAGCCTAGCTTTCCCACTTGCACAAGCACGAGTGAATATCGAACAACATCATCCCACCGTGGGGGAAATCTAGTGTGTGCTAGCTTTCCCTCACGGAGGGATGATGTTATCTGAGATGTGCTTATGCTTTTATGCTAGCTTTCCCTCTTCCACAAGCACAAGTTCATCTCAGACAACATCATCCCACTATGGAGAAAAGTTGTTAGCTTTCCCTCTTGCAGAAGAATGACCTCATGTCAAACAACATCATTCCACCTTGGGGAAAAGCTATCTCATGCTAGCTTTCCCTCTTGCACAAGCACGACCTCATCTCGGACAACATCCCAGCATGGGGGAAAGCTAGTGCATGCTAGCTTTCCCTCTTGAACAAGCACAACTTCATCTCGAACAACATCATCCCACCATGGGAAAAGCTAGCTCATGCTAGCTTTCCCTCTTACACAAGCATGAGTTAATCTCAGACAACATCATCCCACAGTGGCTGAAAGCTAGCTCGTGCTAGCTTTCCCTCTTAAACAAGAACGAGCTCATCTAGAAAAACATCATCCCATCACGGCGGAAATCTAGCATGTGCTAGCTTTGCCTCTTACACAAGCATGACCTCATCTTGAACAACATCATCCCACTGTGGGAGAAAGCTAGTGTGTGCAAGCTTTCCATCTTGCACAAGCACAAGCTCATCTCAGACATTATCTCACCATGGGGCAAAGCTAGAGCGTGTTAGCTTTCCCTCTTGCACAAACACGAGCTCATCTCAAACATCATTGCACCATGGGGGGGAAATAGAGAGTGTTATCTTTCCCTCTTGCATAAGCATGACCTCATCTCGAACAAAATCCCACTTTGGGGAAATGCTTGAGTGTGCTAGTTCTCCCTCTTACACAAGCATGATCTCATCTCGAAAAACATCATCCCACTATGGGGGAAATCTAGTGCACGCTAAGTTTCCTTATTGGACAATATCATCCCACTGTGGGGGAAAGCTACCTCATCCTAGCTTTCCCTCTTGCAAAAGCATGAGCTCATCTCAAGCAACATCATCCCATCGTGGGGAAAAGCTAGTGCATGCTAACATTACCTTTTGCACAAGCACGAGCTCATCTTGGACAACATCGTCCCACCATGGGGGAAACCTAGCATTTCCTTCTTGCACAAGAACGAGTTCATCTTGAACAACATCATCCCATTATGGAGCAAAGCTAGCTCCTGCTACCTTTCCCTCTTGCACAAGTAGCATCTCATCTTGGATAACAACATCCCACTGTGGGGGAAAGCTAGCGCCTTCTACCTTTCCCTCTTGCACAAGCACAAGATCATCTCGGACAACATCATCCCATCGTGGGAGAAATATAGTGCATGCTAGCTTTCCCTCTTGCACAAGCATGAGATCATCTCGGACAACATCATCCCACTATGGGTGAAAGCTAGCACGTGATAGATTTCCCTCTTGCACAAGCACGAGCTTGTCTCAAACATCATCCCACCATACGGGAAATATAGCTCATCCTAGCTTTCCTTTTTCCTCAAGCACAAGCTCATCATGGACAACCACATCCCACTATGGGGGAAAGCTAGCGTGCTAGATTTCCCTCTTGCACAAGCATGAGGAAGCCTCATACTACATCATCCTACAATGGGGGAACGCTAGCACATGTCTCTTGCAAAAGCACGAGCTCATCTAGGACAACATCATCCCATCGTGGGAGTAAGAAAAAGTGTGCTAGTTTTTCCTCTTGCACAAGCACAAGATCATCTCAGACAATATCATTGCATTGTCAGGGAAAGTTAGAGCGTGCTAGATTTCCTTCTTGCACAAGCATGAGCTCATGTTAGACAACATCCCACCATGGGGGAAAGCTAGCTTCCTCGTGCTAGCTTTCCCTCTTGCACAAGAATGACCTCATCTCACACAACATCATCCCATCGTGGGGGAAAGGTAGTGCGTGCTAGCTTTTCATCTTGTACAAGCTTGAGCTCATCTCAGATGACATCATCCCACCCTAGGAAAGCTAGCACTTGCTAGCTTTCCCTCTTGTACAAGCACGAGTTCATCTCGGACAACATCATCCCATCGTGGGGGAAATCTAGCTCGTGCTATATATCCCTCTTCCACAAGAACGAGGTCATCTCGGACAACATCATCCCATCATGGGAATGCTACATTTCCCTCTTGCACAAAACGAGCTCATCTCGGACAACATCATCCCAATGTGGGTGAAAACTAGCATGTGCTATCTTTCTCTCTCACACAAGCACGAGCTCATCTCGCATAATATCATCTACCGATGGGGGAAAGGTAGTGCATGCTAGCTTTTCCTCTTTCACAAGCACAAGCTCATCTCAAACAACATCATCCCATCATTGGGGAAAGGTAGCATGTGCTAGCTTTCCCTCTTGCACAAGCACGAGCTCATCTTAGACAACATCATCCCACTCTAAGGTAAAGCTAGCTTGTGCTAGCTTTCCCTATTGCCCAAGCACGAGCTCATCTCAAAAAACATCATCCCACCATCGGGGGGAAGCTAACTCTTTCTATCTTTCCCCCTTGCACACACATGATCTCATATTGGACAACATCATTCCACTATGGGGGGAAGCTAGAGCGTGTTATCTTTCCCTCTTGCACAAGCACAAGCTCATATTGACAAAAACATCCCACCATGGGGAAAATATAGTGTGTGCTAACTTTCCCACTTGCACAAGCACAAGCTCATCTTGGACAACATCATCTCACCGTGGGGGAAATATAGTGTGTGTTCTTTCCCTTTTGCAAAAGCATGAGCTCATCTCAGACAACATCATCCCACTGTGGGGAAAAGCTAGCGCGTGCTAGCTTTGCCTCTTTCACAAGAACGATTTCATCTTGGACATCCTCCCACTAGAAAACATCATCCCAATGTGTGGGAAATCTAGCTTGTGCTAGCTTTCCCTCTTGCACAAGCTCATCTCGGACATCATCCCACCATTGGGGAAAACTAGCATGTGATAGCTTTCCCTCTTGCACAAGGACAAGCTCATCTCAGAAAACATCATCCCATTGTGTGGGAAATCTAGTGCATGCTAGCTTTCCCTCTTCGACAAGGACAAGCACGATCTCATCTTGGATAGCATCATTCTACCATGGGGGAAAAATAGTGTGTGCTAGCTTTCCCTCTTACACAAGAATGAGCTCATCTCAGACAACATCGTCCCACCGTGGGCGAAAGATAACACATGCTAGCTTTAGGTCTTGCACAAGCACAAGCTCATCCCATACAACATCATCCCACCGTAGAGGAAAGATAGCGTGTGTTGGCTTTACCTCTTGCACAAGAAGGAGCTCATATCGGACATCATTAACCCACCATGGGGGAAATCTAGTGTGTGCTACCTTTCCCTGTTGCATAAGAACGAAGTCATGTTGAACAGTATCATCCCACTCTGGGTGAAATCTAGCGCGTGCTAGCTTTCTCTCTTGCACAAACATGAACTCATCTTGGACACCATCATCCCACTGTGGAGGAAAACGAGCATCTACTAGATTTCCCTCTTGCACAAGCACGAGCTCATCTCAGACAACATCATCCCATCATGGGGAAAAGATACCGCATCCTAGTTTTCACTTTTTCACAAGCACGAGCTCATCTCGGACAACATCATCCCATCATGGGTGAAATCTAGTGCGTGCTAGCTTTCTTGCTTGCACAAACATGAGCTCGTCTCCGACAACATCCCACCATGGGGGAAAGCTAGCTTGTGATAGTTGTCCCTCATGCAAAATCATGAGCTCATCTCAAACAAGATCATCCCACCTTGGGGGAAAGCTATTGTGTGCTAGCTTTCCCTCTTACACAAGCATGATCTCACCTCAAACTACATCGTCCCACAGAGGGGTAAAGATACCTCTTGCACAAGCAAGAGCTAATCTCGGACAACATCATTCCATCGTGGGGGAAAGCTAGCGCATGCTATCTTTCCCTCTTGCACAAGCACAATCTCATCTCTAACAACATCATCCCACCATAGGGAAAATCTAATGCATGTTAGCTTTCCCTCTTTCACAAGCACAAGCTCATCTCAGACAACATAATCGCATCATTGGGGAAAGCTAGCATGTGCTAGCTTTCCCTCTTGGACAAGCACATGCTAGCCTTCCCTGTTGGACAAGCACAAGCTCATCTAAGACAACATCATCCCACAATGGTAAAAGCTAATGCGTGCTAACTTTCCCCTATTGCACAAGCACAAGCTCATCTCAGACAACATCATCATATCATGGGGGAAAGCATGCTAGTTTTCCCTCTTACACTAGCACGACTGCATCTCAGGCAACATCATCCCACTGTGGGGGAAAGCTAGTGTGTGCTAGCTTTCCCTCTTACACAAGCACGAGCTCATCTCGGACAACATCATCCCACCGTAGGCATACTATCTTTCCCACTTTCACAAGCACGAGCTCATCTTGAACAACATCATACTAGCGTGGGTGAAAGCTAGTGTGTGCTAGCTTTGCCTCTTGCACAAGCACAAGCTCATCTTGAACAACATCATCCCACTATGGGGGAAAGTTGGCTCATGCTAGCTTTCCCTCTTGTGCAAGAACAAGCTCAGTTCAGACAACATCATCCCACCATGGGGGAAAGCAAACATGTGCTATCTTTCCCTCTTGCACAAGCATGAGCTCATCTTAGACAACATCATCCCATAATGGGGAAAAGATAGCGCGTGCTAGTTTTCCCTTTTGCACAAGCACAATCTCATCTCGGACAACATCATCCCACCGTGGGGAAAATATAAAGCGTGTTATCTTTCCCTCTTGCACAAACATGAGTGCGTCTCTGACAACATCCCACCGTGGGGGAAAGCTAGCTCGTGCTAGTTCTCCCTCTTGCAAAATCATGAGGTCATCTTAGACAACATCATCCCACCCTAGGGGTGCTAGCTTTCCCTCTTACACAAGCATGAGCTCATGTCGACAACATCATCCCACCGTGGGGTAAAGCTACCTCTTGCACAAGCATGAGCTAATCTTGGACAACATCATTCCATTGTGGGGGAAAGCTAGTGTGTGTTAGCTTTCCCTCTTGCACAAGCATGAGCTCATCTCTGACAATATCATCCCACAATAGGGGAAATTTAGCGCATGTTAGCTTTCCCTCTTGAACAAGCACGAGCTCATCTCAGACAACATCATTGCATCATTGGGGAAAGCTAGTGCATGCTAGCTTTCCCTCTTGGACAAGCGCATGCTAGCTTTCCATATTGGACAAGAACAAGCTCATCTAAGACAACATCATCCCACAATGGGAAAATCTATCATGTGCTAGATTTCCCCTCTTACACAAGAACAAGCTCATCTCAGACAACGTCATCACACTGTGGCGGAAAGCATGCTAGATTTCCCTCTTGCACAGGCATGAGTGCATCTTGGGCAACATCATCCCATTGTGGGGGGAATCTAGCGCATGCTAGATTTCCCTCTTGCACAAGCATGAGCTCATCTCGGACAACATCATCCCACCGTGCGCATACTAGCTTTCCCTCTTGCACAAGCATGAGCTCACCTTGAGCAACATCATACCAGCATGAGTGAAATATAGTGTGTGCTAGCTTTCCCTTTTGCACAAGAACAATCTTATCTTGAACAACATCATCCCACTGTGGGGGAAAGTAGGCTCGTGATAGATTTCCCTCTTGCACAAGCACGACCTGCTCTCAGACAACAACCCACCAAACGGGAAAGCTAGTGCATGCTAGCTTTCCCTCTTGAACAAGCACAACCTCATCTCGAACAACATCATCCCACCATGGGGAAAGATAGCTTGTTAGCTTTCCCTCTTACACAAGCATGAGTTCATCTCAGACAACATCATCCCATAGTGGGTGAAAGCTAGCTCATGCTAGCTTTCCCTCTTACACAAGCACAAGCTTATCTTGGAAAACATCATCCCATCATGGGGGAAATCTAGCACATGCTATCTTTCCCTCTTACACAAGCACGAGCTCATCTAAGACAACATCATCCCACTGTGGGAGAAAGCTAGCATGTGCAAGCTTTCCATCTTGCACAAGCAGAAGATCATCTCAGACATTATCTCAACATGGGGGAAAGCTAAAGTGTGTTACCTTTCCCTCTTGCACAAACACAATCTCATCTCAAACATCATTGCACCATGGGGAAAAAATTGAGATTGTTATTTTTCCCTCTTGCACAAGCACGACCTCATCTCGAACAACATCCCACTGTGGGGAAATGCTTGTGCGTGCTAGTTCTCACTCTTACACAAGAACGATCGCATCTCGGAAAACATCATCCCACTGTGGGGGAAATCTAGTGCATGCTAAGTTTCCTTCTTGAACAAGCACGAGCTCATCTCAGACAATATCACCCCACCGTGGGGGAAAGCTACCTCGTCCTAGCTTTCCATCTTGCACAAGAACAAGCTCATCTCAGACAACATCATCCCACCATTGGGAAAATCTAGGTCATGCTAGCTTTACCTTTTTCACAAGAACGAGCTCATCTTGGAGAACATCATCCCACCGTGGGGGAAACCTAGAATTTCCTTCTCACACAAGCACGAGTTCATCCTGAACAACATCATCCCATTGTGGGGAAAGCTAGCTTGTGCTACATTTCCCTCTTGCAAAAGTAGCAACTAATCTTGGACAACATCATCGCACCATGGGGGAAAGCTAGCGTGTTCTACCTTTCCCACTTGCACAAGCACGAGATCATCTCGAACAACATCATCCCATTGTGGGGGAAAGATAGTGCATGCTAGCTTTCCCTCTTGCACAAGCATGAGCTTATATCGAGCAATATCATCCCATTGTGGGAGAAAGGTAGCGCATGCTGGCTTTCCCTCTTGCACAAGCATGAGATCATCTCGGACAACATCATCCCACCGTGGGCGAAAGCTAGCACATGCTAGGTTTCCCTCTTGCATAAGAACGAGCTCATCTCAAACATCATCTCACCATATGAGAAATCTAGCGCATCCTAGCTTTCCCTTTTGCACAAGCACAACCTCATCGCAGACAACCACATCCCATTGTGGGGAAAAGCTAGTGTGCTAGGTTTCCCTCTTGCACAAGCACGAGCAAGTCTCGGACTACATCATCCTACAATGGGGGAAAGCTAGCACATGCCTCTTGCAGAAGAATGAGCTCATCTGGGACCACATCGTCCCATCGTGGGGGTAAGAAAAAGTGTGCTAGTTTTTCCTCTTGCACAAGCACGAGCTCATCTTGGACAACATCATTGCATTGTTGGAGAAAGTTAGCGCATGCTAGATTTCCCTCGTGCACAAGCACGAGCTCATCTCGGACAACAACATCCCACCATGGGAGAAAGCTAGCTTTCCCGTTCTAGATTTCCCTCTTGCACAAGCATGACCTCATCTCGAAACAAATCATCCCATCATGGCGGAAAGGTAGCGTGTGCTAGCTTTTTGTCTTGTACAAGATCAAGCTCATCTCGGATGACATCATCCCACCCTAGGAAAAAGCTAGTGCATGCTAGCTTTCCATCTTGCACAAGCACAAGCTCAGCTAGGAAAACATCATCCCACCATGGGGGAAATCTAGCGCTTGCTAGCTTTCCCTTTTGCACAAGCACAAGTTCATCTCGGACAACATCATCCCATCATGGGGGAAAGCTAGCTCACATTAGCTTTCCCTCTTCCATAAGCACGAGGTCATCTTGGACAACATCGTCTCACTGTGGAATGCTACCTTTCCCTCTTGCACAAGCACGAGCTCATCTCAGACAACATCATCCCAATGTGGGTGAAAGATAGCATGTGTTAGCTTTCCCTCTTACACAATAACGAGCTCATCTCGAACAACATCATCTGTCGATGGGGGAAAGGTAGTGCATTCTAGCTTTTCCTCTTACACAAGCACAAGCTCATCTCATACAACAACATCCTATCGTTGGGGAAAGGTAGTGCATGCTAGCTTTCCCTCTTGCACAAGCACGAGGTCATCTCAGACAACATCATCCCACTGTGAGGTAAATCTATCTTGTGCTAGCTTTCCCTATTGCCCAAGCACGAGCTCATCTCAGACGACGTCATCCCACCATGGGGTAAAGCTAACGCTTGCTAGCTTTCCCCCTTGTACATGCATGAGCTCATCTTGGACAACATCATTCCACTGTGGGGGAAAGCTAAATCATGCTATATTTCCCTCTTGTACAAGCATGAGCTCATCTCAGACAAAAACATCCCACCATGGGGAAAAGCTAATGTGTGCTAACTTTCCCTCTTGCACAAGCACAAGCTCATCTTGGACAACATCATCCCACTGTAGGGGAAAGCTAGTGTGTGTTCTTTCCCTCTTGCATAAGCATGACCTCATCTCGAACAACATCATCCCACCATGGGGAAAAGCTAGCACATGCTAGCTTTCCCTCTTGCACAAGAACAATTTCATCTTGGACATCATCCCATTGAACAACATCATCCCATTGTGTGGGAAAGATAGCTCGTGCTAGCTTTCCCTCTTGCACAAGATCATCTCAGACAACATCATCCCACCATTGGGGAAATCTATCTTTCCCCCTTGCACAAGGATGAAGTCATCTCAGATAGTAGCATCCTAGCATGGGGGAAAGCTAGTGTGTGCTAGCTTTCCCTCTTACACAAGCATGAGCTCATCTCAGACATCATCCCACTATGGGAGAAAGAAAGCACGTGCTAGCCTTACATCTTGCATAAGCACGAGCTCATATCATACAACATCATCCCACCATGGAGGAAAGCTAGCACGTGTTGGATTTCCCTCTTACACAAGTAGGAGCTCATCTCGAACATCATCAACCCACCGTGGGGGAAATCTATCGCATGCTACCTTTCCCTCTTGCACAAGAACTAACTCATGTCGAACAGTATCATCCCACTGTGGGTGAAAGCTAGTGCATGCTAGCTTTCTCTCTTGCACAAACATGATCTCATCTCAGACACCATCATCCCACCATGGAGGAAAGCGAGCATCTGCTAGCTTTCCCTCTTGCACAAGCACGAGCTCATCTCGGACAACATCATCCCATCATGGGGAAAAGCTAGCGTGTGCTAGTATTCCATTTTTCACAAGCACGAGCTCATACCTGACAACATCAACCCACTGTGGGAGAAAGCTAGTGCGTGTTAGCTTTCCCTCTTGCACAAACACAAGCTCGTCTCCGACAACATCCCACCATGGGGGAAATATAGCTCGTGATAGTTGTCCCTCTTGCAAAATCATGAGCTCATCTCAGACAACATCATCCCACCCTAGGGGAAAGCTAGTGTGTGTTCTCTTTCCCTCTTACACAAGCACGAGCTCATCTCGAACAACATCATCCCACCGTGGGGAAAGCTACCTCTTGCACAAGAACGAGTTAATCTCGGACAACATCATTCCATCATGGGGGAAAGCTAGCGTGTGCTAGCTTTCTCTCTTGCAGAAGCACGAGCTCATCTCTGACAACATCATCCCACCATAGGGGAAAGCTAGTGTGTGTTAGCATTCCCTCTTGCACAAGCACGAGCTCATCTCGGACAACATCATCACATTGGAGAAAGCTAGCGCATTCTATCTTTCTCTCTTGGACAAGCGCATGCTAGATTTCCATCTTGTACAAGCACAAGCTCATGTAAGACAACATCATCCCATAATGGGAAAAGCTAGCGCGTGCAAGCTTTCTCCTCTTGCACAAGACAAGTTCATCTCAGAAAACATCATCGCACCATGAGGGGAAAAACGCTAGTTTTCCCTCTTGCACAAGAACGACTGCATCTCGGGCAACATCATCCCATTGTGGAGGAAAGCTAGCGCGTGCTAGCTTTCCCTCTTGCACAAGCACGAGCTCATATTCGACAACATCATCCCACCGTGGGTATACTAGCTTTCCCACTTGCACAAGCATGAGTTCATCTCAAACAACATCATACCAAAGTGGGTGAAAGCTAGCTTGTGCTACCTTTCCCTCTTGCACAAGCACAAGCTCATCTTGAACAACATCATCCCACCATGGGGGAAAGTTGGCTCATGCTAGCTTTCCCTCTTGCACAAGCACGAGCTCATCTTGGACAACATCATCCCACCATGGGGGAAAGCGAGCATGTACTAGCTTTCCCTCTTGCACAAGCACAATCTCATCTCAGACAACATCATCCCATCATGAAGAAAAGCTAGCACGTGCTAGTTTTCCCTTTTCCACAAGCACGAGCTCATCTTGGACAACATCATCCCATTGCGGGGGAAAGCTAGTGTGTGTTAGCTTTCCCTCTTTCTCAAACATGAGCGCGTCTCTGACAACATCCCACCGTGGGGGAAAGCTATCTCATGGTAGTTGTCCCTCTTGCAAAAGTATGAGCTCATCTCAGACAACATCATCCCACCCTGGGGGTGGTAGCTTTCCCTCTTACACAAGCATGAGCTCATCTCTACAACATCATCCCACCGTGGGGTAAAGCTACCTCTTGCACAAGAATGAGCTAATCTCAGACAACATCATTCCATTGTGGGGGAAAGCTAGCGCGTGTTAGCTTTCCCTCTTGCACAAGCATGATCTCATCTCTGACAACATCATCCCACCATAGGGAAAAGTTAGCACGTGTTAGCTTTCCCTCTTACACAAGCACGAGCTCATCTTGGAAAAAATCATCGCATCATTGGGGAAAGCTAGCACATGTTAGCTTTCCCTCTTGGACAAGTACATGCTAGCTTTCCCTCTTCGACAAGCACAATCTCATCTAAGACAACATCATCCCACAATGGGGAAAGCTAGTCGTGCTAGATTTCGCCTCTTGCACAACACAAGCTCATCTCAGACAACATCATCGCACCATGGAGGAAAGCATGCTAGTTTTTCCTATTGCACAAGCATGAGTGCATCTCATACAATATCATCCCATTGTGGGGGAAAGCTAGCACATGCTAGCTTTCCCTCTTGCGCAAGCACGAGCTCATCTCAGACAACATCATCCCACCATGGGCATAGTAGCTTTCGCTCTTGCACAAGCACGAGCTCATCTCGAACAACATCATACCAGTGTGGGTGAAAGCTAGCATGTGCTAACTTTCCCTCTTGCACAACCACGAGCTCATCTTGAAAAACATCATCCCACTGTGGGGGAAAGTTGGGTCGTGCTAGCTTTCCCTCTTGCACAAGCACGATTTCATATCGAACAACATCATCCCACCATGGGGGAAAGCTAGTGTGTGCTAGCTTTCCCTCTTGTGCAATCACGAGCTCTTCTCGAACAACATCATCCAACCGTGGGGGAAAACTAGTGCGTGCTAGCTTTCCCTCTTTCACAAACATGATCTCATCTCAGACAACATCATCCCACCATGGGGGAAAGCTAGGGCTTGCTAGATTTCCCTCTTGCACAAGAACAATTGCATCTCGAAAAACATCATTCCACCGTGGGGGAAAACTAGCGTGTGTTGGATTTCCCTCTTTATAAAGCTACATTCATATCCTTCAACAACAGTACCCGGAGCAAAGAGAGTAATACCCCTATGGTTGTTGCTCAAAGAATGCTAACCTGCTACCTCAAGTTATGGATTTGTTGTGCAAAAGGCATAAAATACTGACCCTTTGACTATGTCAAGGGGATATGCCAAATCACTTCCTTGAAACATTTGATCCATGCCTTGATAAATTTCAATAAGTTTCATCCACGCTCTAACCTTGCCCCTGAACAATCAACTTGTTGTTGTAAACAAAGTCTGGAAGCAGATTAGTAGTCTTTAGTCCAGTAAAGCATGATGACATAAAATTGTGATAACCCTGTGGTATTTCATGTTTATATCTAATATACACATATCAATACCCCATTTAATGATGGTTGTGGCTCATATGGAATGTTGGAACAAGGATGAAAATGATGTCTACACAGAACAAGCCTAAAATTTACTTACAACGATTTGGTCTCCTACTAGTGCAATATAAAAATTAGACCTCCAATTGTCACTCAACTTCAAAACATGAACAAATATGACAATCATGAATGAAGAGGCTCCCAAACAGTCCTCAAATCAACATAGCACATGAGCAAAAATGTCATCAAAAGCATGCACCAATAGGGGCTAACTCAGTCATTGTCTTCCCCACCAAGAAACATAGGATAGAACCAAAATCATCCAATTAATGCACTTTTGTTCTGAACTAACCACAGAATAAACCTCAACAAGGCACCCCAAACAGGTGTATAAATAGTAAATACTTGTCACTTGCAAAATCAAGATGAGTCGGCCCTAGGCTTTGCTAGACACAAGACGACCCTAGTATTTGTTTGGACGGGTCATCTCTAATGTATGCTCAGACAGGTTAGCCCTCCATTTATGATTTAGATAAGCCAATATGAATCACTAGATTTTCTTGTCTTATGGTGTACCATGTATCCCGAGTGCACAACTACAAGACCTTCATGTTTATGATGAAATTCCTTTATAAGGATTGAATCCATTGCTGGTTTGTTTTTCTTCAAACATTTGATGCCACACCCACTTGTTCATGTTAAAGGTACTATCCTCATTCGACCTCAACAAATTCCCAACAAAATCATGTGACTAACACCTCAACAAACACAAATCAAGTTTATTTCGAGCCCAACATTTGTAACATTATCTCCAAGTGCACTCTCCATTTGATCATTGAAGATCTGGGAATGTTACATCCACTTCTTATTGATAGCAACAGACATACCTCTGATGCAAGCATGTGTGTTGCTACCTTACAAACCCTGATATCTGGAGCTTCAAAACTGGAACACTTACACTGAAACAAGACTTGCAAGTCCTCTAGAAAGGCTCTATAAACATAACACTCTTGCTTGAATAGGAAAATATCTTCAAATTCAACAGACAATTTGTGTAGTACCCTAGAGTGGAGATCAAAATTTCATACAAACTTTCCAACAATAGATTCAATCATGCTAAAATCACCCCTCAAAATTATTATAGCTATTGGTTTTTTTTGTACAGGGATATTGTGTGGAGACTAGTGAGTCCAAGTGTTAGTTACAGTTGACACAAGATTAGGCTTAGTGAAATACTGAAGGAAATGCCACTTTGTTGGAAGTTCATGCTTCTCATGTCATGAACATACATCGCAATTGTCAAATACAATACTCCTGATGAACAACACATTATTGGGGTCCAATCTATGGATACAAAAAAAATTGATTCACCTGTTTCTATTCTCAACATGTTTGTCCCATATTAACAAATCGATATTTTTGAAATGGATTATTCATTGTGGTGTCCCTCAAATCTAGGAGATGATCTTGGGCATGATTTATGTGTTGCATTATTGGATGCTTCACCTATACTCTCTCATATCAATCATCCAAATTTCCTCTAGCTAGAGAGAGAGAGTCTGATGCTTTGTCATCTTCTTCAGGGACAAAACTTGAAATGTATTTTGAGGAGACCAATACCATATATGGGATGAGAGAATTCATGTCCATTTTGATGCTAGTGAAACCTGAATTTGTTGATGTGTGAATCAAGATGCCCAAGGTGTTGATTTGCATGTGTGCCTCTAAGATATGGACTTAAAATGTATCTCTTTGATCTCTACTCAAGATCAGCTATTACAAAATCCTATTACTGTGTACTCAACATTTTAAAACAACATGATGTATCCTTTATTTAGCAAACTACTATTGGAAAAAACATCTCAAATGCATATAAGGGCATGCTGGAAGGACACAAGAATTTGGTCTATCATAACATCCATAAAACAATAGATTTATGACATAAACCTGTTGTGATTCACCATCCAAAAGTGTATTTCACATAAAAGTGCAGATTCTCCATCCAAATATGTTGTTTCCTTTGAAAATATTATTTTTCGTGTTGAAAATGGTCATCAATGCACGCAAAGGTAGACAAAACAAATGTTGAATTTGATGTATGAACTTTTTGGTGGCTCATCATTCCCTATTCATAAATTCACTCACCCTGATTGATCGATAGGTTGCTAAAAGGAAATTAAAGTTACCAAAACTATATCATATAACTTGCATTTCGTCATTATTGTAAAATATATCAAAACTATCAAAAAGATGGCAAGAATTCTTTATGATTACTTCCTGCCCTAGTGATGGAAATAGGGTTGTTCTGGCAATTGCTCCAAATGAGTATGAAGAAACAATTGAATGGCCATTATAAAGGCAGGTTTATCTCGGGTCTCTACTGCTCACAAAGTTCACAGATATTCTTATGTGTTGGAACCCCAAATATATCCTATCTATTATATATGGTTGCTAGCTTAAATGTGACTAAATATACTAGAAATATTACATAAAACTTGATCCACAACAATACACAAACCTATAATGTTTGGTCTATACACTATCTACTCCTTGGATAATCTTCATCCATGTAGTGGCCTACTACAAGGAGATAAAGTATATACCATCTCTATCTAAGGCAATTGCAAGAAGTAAAGTAGTTTTAGAACTTGATAGAATATTGTTTTAACTTAAAATAATCCAAAATAAAGAATACTTTTAAAGATAAATGTTGAACATGGGAGCTGAGGATTCTAGCATGCACATGTCTCCTCACAATTGGGTGGCAATAAGTTTATTGGTATCACTTCCGCAACAAATGAAATAGGAATTTATAAAAATTGTGAAGACTATGAGAATGTGACAAATTTATTGCAAACACTTCACAACCTTTAAAAAATATATTATCTCCCAACTCTATGAACACGTTGGCATTTTTTTCTAAAAGGAATTTTGTATGGTTTATCGAAACCAATGGGTATATATATAATACTACCCTGCCTTTAAACACCCTCCATGAATATACAAAACTCTATGGATTAGGACCCATAATACTGAATACTCATAATAAGGATGGGCAGGCTTGGAAGCTAAAGAAAACATATGAAGGGCACCTTCTAAGATTCATGTGGCATCTTTTCCCTTATCAAAATCTTCATTAATAATTTTGAACCTATATACACACAAAAAGTTTCAATGATAAATCTACTTAAATGCCATCATTATGGCTAAGAGAATAGAAATCAAGTTGTATTGATTGGTGATTTGAATGTTTACTAGTTGTAGGGAGATCTCTTAGAAGAGGTTTCCTTAACCTATAACCCTGCTCTTGTTAGTATCTATATAACACTAATAAGAGCATAAACATCTTACCTTTGGGCAAACTCTTTACATCCTACATAATTTTCAAGACTGGGGAAATGATTCATATGCTTACTGGAACCAATCAATCAAAGATAGGCCCACAATTTCAATGCCTTGGGTAAGCATTGCTAACCATGTACAGGAGATCGACTTTAGGCCAAGGGTTGATCCAAGTTATGGAAAAAGCATCTCCAACATAGGCACTGAAGCTCCATGGCTACTAGCTTGTATAACATGTATAAAAAGAAACAAAAAAAATGGACAATACTCAACATGTGGAGACTATTACCCATTGATTTGCATAAGGGTATCCCAGAGAACTCTTTCACTATTGTCACCACTGTTGATCCTTGAATAGTAAGTGCAACAATTGTAGTCCCAGGTGAAGAGGAGTGAAGACACTGCTATAGAATATGGAACAAATTGTTCATGAGCAAGCTCCAGATAGTTGCAAGTGTTACCTTCTAAAATGTTGGGAAGGCCCAGTGTGCAGTATAGGGTGAAAAAAAGAGATATGACTTTGCATGAAACAATTTTTAAGTCACATAGCTTGCCTGATGGAACTAAGCTTTCCTACTGTGTAAAAGCCTAAAGGACAACGAATACTAGATGGATATAAATTGAGATCTAGTTGCTATAGTAATGAGGTTAGTTTTTTTTTTATGTTTGGAGGAATCAACAACTAGTTGGGCACGTGCTCGCGTTACACGTGGTCGTGTTATCCAACTTCTACCACTATAACCTCTAGGTGTGCCCACGAGGCCCCATATGCGGCACACATTGTAAGTCGGGGGGAGTTGAACTCGAAACCTCATGGAACTTCATTTTCACGGCACTTGCCAATTGAGCTTCCCCCCCGGGGGCTTAGTAATGAGGTTAGTTGTTCTCAGTTTGAAGCACATTATGGACGACCCTAAAGGCGAAATCCTTGCAATAGTATCTATCTTCCAAATGGGTAGTCATTCTTAGTTTCTATGCAAAAATTCATTTCCATGTGTCTCGGAAATAAATTTAGGACTGTACTAACTCCCCTTTTCCTATAAGAATTATCACAGAGACAACAATCATACAGATCATAGGACCGATCATCAACAAAAGTATTGACATAACTTACAAGGCACTTGTGCATCATATCCATTACTCAAGTTAGGGTATTATTTATTACCAAAAGTGCAAGGCATGTTATTTTCAAGCAATTAAACCAAAATACAGTGCTTGTAGGAATAAAGCCAATCTATGATGAGGATAGTTATTTCATTATGAAACTTCTGATCTTGTTTGCTTAGTTGTGCAAGTGTTATTTTTACAAACAATATATACCATGACTTAACAAAAATATCAACCAAACCTTCTACCACAAACCAATCTTTGGTTTAAACTGTAATGGCATATGTAACAACAATTGTAGATAACTAATGTTGATAGAAATTGGGTGCATCTCTAGATGAGAAAGGTGCTAGGTGTGAATAGTTTATGCTCTTAACCGTGCCCAAAATGATTATAAGTGGAGCACATGATTTTTGGATATCAAGTTCAAGAATCCCCTGTGGGTCTCTAATATGCATAAAGGACGACTATGCAAGTTGTGATGTTGTAAGGAAAAGGAGGAACATAAACTCATGCCCAAGGCATATTTTCAACATATTGGTATTCAATGATATATTCCATCATTTTTATGAGTATAAAGTTGTACATAAGCACTTCCCTATAGTATAGTTTTTCCATTATCAGAATGTTTTCCCTTGGAGCTATTGGTTGTATGAAGGAAATCATTTTTGTGACACATTTAAATAGAGATCTGAGGTTAAATAAGGCACATTTTTGGGGCATGTTTTGCATGAGATTGTTGTTGTTCCAGAACAGAATATAGGGTCAGCATATCCCCCATTCCAACATGACAAGCTATAGATTGTGAGCTAGTTTAATGCTATCATGAGAAGATACAACTAACATGCAAAGGGTTGATCTTTACTTTTTATTTATCTTAAGCAAATTCCTAGTTGAGCCTGAAGAGGGCTTTGATCAAGAAGAACATTTCATAACCTAAAGGATGTAGGCCATAACAAAGGTTTATGCTGCACATGAACAAAATATATTGAACATCAACATGATAGATCTTGCCTCTTCTATAATGGTCCATCTATTGAACATATCCCTCAACTAAGAGACATGCTTTGAAACCTCTTCCATTCACTACAGACTCTCCTTATTTAGAAGCCCTTCATTGCCACTTGATAGTAACACCATATCTTCCTCTATCTCCAATAATAGTTTATCTCAGTCATGAAACCTTTTAGAAGCCCAAGATGACAATTTTTCCTTAACCACCCTTAGGGATTTGATAAACTGCTCACTGGGAGACAAACCACTTGATTGATCAAAGCTAGTCCAAGAAGACTTAATCAAATCAGAAAATTTATTCTCTACACTCCACCTGGGATTATACTTGAACAAGGCTCCGATTTTCTTCATTAGATGGCCCAACTCCAACATAATCGAGAAGATGATCAGAAAACATACACCCTAAAACTCAAGACCTCACCTAATGAACCTACAACAAAAGATCTTCATGAACAAGGAAATGGTCTAATCTCTTAGAAATACCATCCCCATCCCCCTTGGTTATTAGTCCATGTTGGCTTGACCTCTACCAGATCTACATCAACCAGACTTGTCATCTCCAACTAGTAAAGGAAGAAACTTGCCATTTAAGGGTCCACTTGACAAGACTCACCCCAAACCTCTGAGCAATGTAATGTTAAACTGAGATCACCACCCAAGATCATAGAATTTTGAATTAAAAATCTGCGATTGAAATAAGCATTCCTACTAGCCTAGTTTATTCTCATAGGGCCCATAAAGATTCAATAGAACCAATGAGAACCCCAACTCTTTAGCCTTAAACTCTGTACTAAAACCATAATTGACATATAAGGAATTAAGAAGTTTTATAGTGTCATTCCAACCTGTAATCAAACCTTTAGAGAGCCCAACATAATCCATCAACAAAAGATGTCTAACTCAAATAACTCGTCGGTGGTCTATAATGGGGTAGACTTCCATTTTTGCTAGATGACTCTCAGTCTTGGGGCATTACCCTATATTTTTTCATTTAAGAAAGATAAGCTCTTAGTCATTTAAGAGAAATATAATCTTATTCTCAACCACATGCATTTCAATCTAATGCATTTCCTGGGTGATAATGAACATGAGTCAAGATCTATATGGAAACAATAATGCAAGGTTTTTCATATACTGGAATAGAGGCATGTAGTTATAACAATAGTAATGAGACATTCTAACATAGGCGGGTTAACAAGATCTTGTTGAAGGAGTTTGTTGGAAGATTTATAATTGAAATTAAAGACGAACAATAATTGGAAAAGGAAAAGGATCAACGTTGCCCCTTTAAACCACATAGGATTAGTGCCCTTGCATGGTGCAAGGGAACTCACATAGGATTAGCGCCAAATGTCTTACACCTGCTCCCCTAAGGTTCTCAAGAAAGATTCACTCATAACATAGTTAAACTACTTACCTCTCCACTCTCTTGAGAGTTTTGCTAGATAGTTGGCATTTGCCCAAGATCACACATCTCAGTCCCTTTAGTGTAGGGTTATCTATAGATTGACTCATTTTCTGTAAATGATGATTCTCTTGGAGCACCATCTTCTTCTTCCTTCCCTCATTCTACTTCTAGCTCTGATGTGTCTTGATATGCTCCCTCTTTCCCCTAGTTTGACTAGAGAGGGGCAGTCATTTTTGTTTTTGTTTTGTCATTAACATAATATGTTTGACATGGGTATTGTATCTATATTATTTCTGGCTACTATAGTTTAGTGCTTTAGCTATTTTACTTTTTTGTAGATTAGTGATTGGAGTTTCTTTTTCACTCCCACCCTGTACTTGCACTAGATTGTACTTCTAAGTCCCATTGACTTACTATTGTAGTCATTTGTAGGAAGGAGATTAATAAGATCATCTTATTAAACAAATTTTATGAATTGACCTACACAAACTATGTCATGCAATGCATCTCAACTAAGTTGTTAACATACAAATTATTCACGTAATATGCAACACTTGTTCCATTGTACCCAAATGCTCTTCTCTGCAATTTCAACCTATAATCACTTGAATCAGTGACACATTTGATTGCAAATGTTTTCCAAACTAGTTCAAAGAGTGCAGAGTATTTAGAGTGTTACCTTGATTTGTGGATGGCTAGATATTGAAGTTCGGATCTCAGGTGCATGCATGATCCCCTAAAATGGAAAAATGAACTCTATGTTGATGTGGTATTTCAGCAAGATGCTAAGAATCCCATGGCAACAGATTTTGTTTGAAAAAGTGTTTAAAAATAGATCAAATATGCAATCTATCTTACTAGTTGATGTGATCAAGGATGGGCTCAAAAGACCCAATACTTGCTCAATAATGTTGTATTCATTGTTATCCATACACTAAATACAACAACAATATTGCAAACTTGGTGACACCATACCATATCCCCTTTCTTTCTTAGCAATTTCAACATCACTGCTTATCTGTCGCCTGAGAATTCGAAATGTAGTCCATATCTTTGTTGCTACAAAATTGATGTAAAGGTTGTATTAGATGACCAAGGATCTATCACCAGACATGTGTCATGATTTTCCCATAGGCTCTTGATATGTATGAAACCATCAAATTTATTTATTCCGTCCAGAAACAAAGTGTTGTCTCTATCAATTTGTATGATCCTTCCTGTAGCATACAGGTTGTATTTCAAAAATATCTCAATGACACCAACACTGTCTATCCTCATGTCATTCTGGGTTATCGTGAAATTGGCTTCATCCTTTAAATCTAACAAACAGGTGGGAGTAATTTCATCAAATTTTTGTGCTCCAAGAACATTGTAGAGAGCACAAAGAACTAAATTTTCAAGTCCAAGTGCTTATAGAATGTTTTCCCAAATACTCAATACAACATGCAATTGACTCCCACAAATTTTGACCAATATGTCAACTCTCATATCGAGGTTCATAGTAGTTCAGACATCAGATTGAACTATGGGTTTTGCTTCCCGATCCCCATAGTAACCTTTTATCACCTTTATCTTAATATGTTCAAGCCTTTTCCACCCGGGCCGACAACAACTCTCGGCAACACCCTTTGTGTAATCTCCTATAATATGTATTATATGGGGTGAAAACCCACTCACCACATATCCTAAACTTGTGTTGCAACCAACATTTCCCTTCTTTTGAGACTCATGCTTCAGTGATTGCAAACAGACCCCATGCTATCTCTGTCATACATGGATTGGAGACCATCACCACGTGATCCATCGACGGTCTCAACATTTTTAACCATGTGGTATGGAATATCATCATCTGATTGGGAGCATATATTTTCTCCCTATGTCTTTGGCTGGACAAACACTTCATCAGAATATTTATAAAAGCAATTGCGGGAAATCCTTGTCTCATATTCGATGATACTGGGCTTGTCTTCATTATCAATTTTTAGTTTTCAGCTGCAAAAAATTGATGTGACATTAAAGAATTTGACCATTACTGCGATGTGTGGTTCTATATGATAGTTGGGTGAAGATCAGGTCCTACCCTATCAATTCGGCAAAGAAGATGGGTGTAAAACTTAGGCATGATAATTTCGTAATAAACCACAACTTTTTCCTGGTCGGCAATAACCCTCTCCAGACAGATTGAGCCATGCATAAACCAAGAAGGGTTTTCACTCAGGTCGTTCTATGATGAAGAATTTATTGTATTAATCACCTTGGATTGTCTACCAACCACATAATAAAACCCTTTGTCTTCAAAAAGGAGAAGATTTTGTGCTTGTTCCTTAGATAGTTCATCAATTGACTTTGTAACAGGATACTCTGCACCCTTTTCTTCATTGTAATCAAAATCTGAGACAAATGATCTTAGATCACTCTGCTTAATGGTGATGGTAAGAACACTGTTAACATATGAATGGTAGTTGGGCCTCGATTTGGGTTTATGAATGATTTTTTGGATATGAAAATGCTCCAGCCCAAAATTATTGTTGTCAACAGAGTGGAAAGAGTCAAAACTCTTTCCAAGAAATTGTCCAAGTACAATCTTGTGAACAACAATTATTTCATTGGATTTTGAAAGGATTTGGTTATAGTTTTTGTCGAGGTGATAGGTTCTTCTATCTTCAACCAGGGGGGAAATCAGATCAGTTTTTCTTTTTATGTTTCTCCCATTGAGTAATGCTAGATATCATAGTTAGAACACATTTGGAAATCAAATATATCCCCTTTCTAGTGGTTTATGAACTACAAACAAAGGTCGGGAATAGCAAAGACTCCTTTCGAAGCATTTCTATAGTCTTGGAGGGAAACCTCAAGCTATTGTAACACATCACACAAGCGTTTTTTGTGTGTTGGAATTAATAATGAACAGATGTATGAAGAGTGTACAAGTTCTATTGATACTACAAGTCTGGGGTAATAATACTCATAGCATGATATTAATAATGTCTTCAAAATATGTCTCCTTACAGTTTGTACTTGATCACAAGACCTATTACTGAGTACTCTTGACACATTAGCTTCTTTGATCATCAAAGATTTTTCATATCGTTGACCTACAAGCTAGGCACCAATCTCATGGATTTCCTCACTTTTGAAGACATCAACAGAAGCAACACAAAAGGCATTCCATTCTTTAAGTAATATTCATAAACTAAAATACCCTTCAAAAGTGATTCTCAAATCTTCATTAAGAACTTCTAATGTATCCACATGATTTCCATTGGATTTCATAAGTGCAATTTTTTCAAATTCTGGGAAAGGATGAGCCATATCATCTTGTACCTTCATGATCATCGTAACAATACCTAAAAGAGAAATTCCCTAGTCGGCAACAGATGACACCGAAATACCCAAAAATGACACTGGCAGGCTGAAAGGAATCCTTAAAAAATGCAAAGGCTGAAAGGAATCCTTCAAATGTATCTCAGACATCCATTCTTTGTATTCCTCTAAAAGAGTCAGTACGACATCATAGAACCTACCCTGTATGTAGTCTTGCATAGTAGAGCCTTCATCGTCAAGGTTTTCTGCACTTGTACAATCATGTTCATCATTCTCAATGATTGTCGAGACAACATAGTGCCCTTGTTTCCAATCACTCTCACTTGAAATTTTATCGAGCTCTGAGACATAAACCTATTTTTGGACAGAGAATGGTTTTTCTCTAGGGCTAGGCTACTCATAGGATTCACCACCAGTGCTATTGTTAGGATCTGGGGCCAAAACCCTGCCCATAATTGAATCTGGGCAATCTTCTTCAGTGACATCTTCAGTACTGTGGCCAACAGTGCTACCCTGTACAAATTTTGGGTGCAATTCTGGACTTAAAAAAAGTATCTTTGGTTTGCATTCCACATTCTTCATAGGTGTCCTTATATCTAGCACAATCATCTCCAGATCATATCATACGAGAATCACCACTATCCAAAATTGAAGACTTGTCCATGTTCATATTAAAACCATTATGCAAACCTGGGCTAGCATCATCATCAATGGCCTTGTAAAGACTTCCACCTACATTCAGGATTTGATGATTTTCTGGGACAGTAGGGATTTGTTCTATTGATATGGCATTGATACTGCTAATGGAACCACTAGCAAATCTATGATCGTCTAAATTGGATATGCAATGTGAATGTTCTTCCACAAGACCAAGAATGGTGTGTTTATGACAAGCCCTGCTAACAATGCAAAGGCCATCTTTTGTTTGCATTTCATAATCTTTATCCTTATCCTTGTCTTCCTGACAGTCATCAAAACATAACCGTAAATCTTCCTTACCTTCCAAATCTTGAGTGAACATCCGATATTTAAACAACATGCTTGTAGATGGATGATGTGTCATAGAGGTTTGTCTAAGGATCCAAAGACCAAAAAGTATATCCTTTAGATGGATTCCATAGAAGATCACAAATTATAGGATTGTAGGGTTCCTAGGATTCTTTTTGTAATATGGATCCGAAGGCAAGTTGAACCCCTTTTGACAGTGTGAATCATATTACAGGGCCGAACTCAAACTCATGAGCTCCATTTCTTTACTAATAACATATTTTCCTCCCCATGAGATTGGGTAAAGTACCCACTTATCAAACATATACATTCCAACTAAATTCCAAATTGGAGTTGGTGGAAATAAAGTCAATGCTTTGTTCTTCACAGAATTTGGAAAAAAAAATGTAAGGAATCCATTTACATTGACACTCGTCAAAATGTTTGTAGTCTAGAAATTTTGTTGCACGTGTCTCCATTGAAATTATCTCAATTTAGTTCCTATGGAATCAACATGGAGCCAGACTTTAGGATGAAGATGTTTAGTGCCTTTATCCATTACCCGGGTTTTAATTTTTTTTTTTAATAATTTTATTGTTTTCCGACCTAAGGTTTCATCTTCTGTTTTTTTTTTCTTTTTTTTTAGATCATAGATTTTATTTAGCAGCCAAGTAATGGCAATGCTAATAGATGCTAGTGGAAGTTGTTATAGTTAGTCTTCTGTCAAGACTTAAACTGTAAATTTATTCCAGCTTACATTTTAGCCAATAAAAATAACCCTAGCTAGACATATCACTTCATCAAACCCATTTATTACAATGTACGGGTCAACAAGGTAGACATTCACTGAGAATAAATAGCATCTACTTTCAATGACTTGCAATATAACACCCATATTTGTAATCACATAACATAAGTAGATAGCATAAATGAGATTACGACCTTATAATATGATCTTTAAACATTAAATGTTGCTAAAAAGTTAAAAACAGACATGATTCTATCATCTAAGGAGCATTCTTTGAATGTAAAAGATATTTCGAAGTTGGAAGAGAAATCCATGTAAAAGATATTCCCTCCCATAAATCTTACTAGGATGAAAGTATTTTAGTGAACAATATATGCACATTGCATGCATAAGTTGTCAAAATTAAACAACGGACTGATCATAGTAAAAAGTCCAATGGAATGAAACATAGTAGTAAGAATCTCTAAAGACATGGAACAAAGTGGATACAGAGTTGTTTTGATCACCTTCAAGCATTGATGTTGAATGTGCAAGTGTTTATGAAAAAAATATGAAAATTATTTTACCAATATATAACAATGCAGCTAGGGGATCTTTTACTCCACCTTACTCTTGAGCACCAACAGAGCATATACCATGAGAGACAAGGTCTAGAGAATATAAAAAAAAAATTGGAACAAACTAGAGAAACTTGTATTCCAAAAGTAATAACAAGATATCTGGTGAAGACAAGAAGAAAACAACAATCACCAATATGGGCAGAGATTCGAGTGCCAAAACTCTGTATTATAATTCGACCAGATTGTCCTTCTTGGGCAGGTAAAGTGCACTAGAAAAAAAACTACTTCCTATGATAGTTAAGACTTCTCTTTTAAATGAAAGTGAATCTTCTTCCCACTACAGGTAGAATTTAAAGCAAGTGTATGTATTGACAACATAATATATAAAAGATCCCAATGGGAGATACTAAAATTAGCATAATGTCATGTTTGATTGTTGCATCCAATTAAAGAGAATAAGAGCATCCTTACCGTGACCATGTTGGGCGTAAGCAACAATCATTGCATTCAACGAGACCACATTTTTGCGAGACATTTTGTCAAACATTTGGCGTGCTTCCTATATGCTTCCACATTTGACATAGCCAAGAATCATAGCAGTCCATGAGAAAACAACTCTTTGAGAAATTGTGTCAAATGCGTCGAGTGCATTTGCTATGCTACCATGTTTTGCATATCCTATAATCATCCTGGTAAAAGAGATCACTAACATTTTGCCGAATATGAAAACATCTTTCTTTGAGAAATTTTGTCGAATACCTCGCATACATTTGCTACGCTACCATGCTTTCAATATCCTGCAATCATGCCAATAAAAGAGACCACATCATGCCGAGACGTTTTGTTGAATGCTTGGTAAGGGAGTGGATGGTACTTTGAAAGAGATCAATGCTGTCAAGGTTGGCTTCAAGGGTTGGGATATTGGTTATAAGGCGAGGAGGTAGAGGTGAAGCGAACAAAGGAAGCTCATTTCATTTCATGTATAAAATTTTCCAAGCAATTTTATGTATATGATTGTGAGCCACATTGGGTGAAAAAACACAGAAAGGGATCCCTCACTGAAGGGAAAGGTGTCAAATTTTCTCATTGGAAATACATAGCATACATAGAATGACATCATCGGGTTTCTCATGGTAATTTGGGTTGACCCTAACTATTCAGTTAGAATGGACCCTTATTTTCCCATTTCTTAATATTTTTATTACATGTAGAACATTTTTTATTATTTACTACTCTCTTTAATAATTTAAACTAGACGAGATGACATAGTGTGGGTTCATCCATCAGGGATTTATAATGATGAAAGTTTGAACAAAGATAGAGCTTTGATTTTTTAATTTATTCTAATTTTTTAATATAACTCACAAATCCTTAAATCTTTATTTCTTACTGTTCAATCCCTCTTTTCCACATAGTAAGTTCCATGGCTCCTAGTCAAAGAGACTCTCAAGACTTTAACCTTACCTAGGTCTTGATCAAACAAATGCAAGAGCAACAATGTAGATTCCCAAGACTTCAACCTTACCTAGGTCTTGGTCCACCAAATACAAGAGCAACAATGCTTATTAATATAAATCCTTGTTACTTTACAACAACAACAAGTCCAAAAATAAGAGTTACAAGATACAATCATGCATGATATTATAAGTATGTCTGAAGAACTCATCATCACTCAGTAAAAGGCCTAGCCATAACCTCAGCTTCAACACACTATTCATTAGGTGGTTCCCAATATCCAACAAAACCTCAAGATGGACATCGAATTGTTGGTGCCTAAATCTAATGGGGTTCTCAATAATGACAAGCTCAATTATAATACATCCAACTAACAAATTAATTTGGTATCATAGTAGTTTATTGCACTAGTTATATTTTTGTAGAAGAGATTGGAAGGTGACTACTTGAATTTGGTACCATGCAAGTGGTATTCAAAGAACAAAGTCTAAATCAAAAGTCAATATGGTAGGAGAAGAAGACCACATCATAACCAAAAGGGAAGAGTTTGTGTTTCTCCGTGCAACATTGATCACTGTAGAGTAGGAGGTCTTTTCCATTCGATGAGATATGTAACAAAAATTGTATCTTCTTCAACAATTGGTCAATTCAATGAGTTTGATGGTCGTACCCAATCTAGTGAACATGTTTTTTTCACCTCCACCCAATGTCAATTCATTTTCCAATAGTATGGAAATACCTTCCAGGATTTTTAACACCAACATAGATAGTTCAACGCCACTGAATTATATTCCTCATTTGGGCATGGTGAGTTATAAAAACACCACTACCCAATGTACGAATATGATACACTCACCATTTGGTATACAACAACCTTTTTTATCATAATGTTTTTTATCACCATAATGTTTTTTATCCCTACCCTGCATAATGTTTTTTATCATCATTCATCACAATTGTTAGGTCATTGTGGAGTATTCTTAGTAATTCCATAGAAATCAAGGAGGGAGGTAGGGAGGGTAGTCGAGGAAGCCTAGGTCAAGGTATTCAGGCCTACATAGTGGGGGCAAAGGATTATTGTGTAGCAGTTTGGTTTTTTATTCAATGGTTTTGTTTAGTTATTCTTCTTTTTTCCTTTAATTTTTTTTTTTAATATTTGTTTTTTTGATATGTGGCTTTTTAATTTTATCTTCTAGTCGAGAATTGAGTGTTTATGGGATTTCTGGCACTAATTTTGGTTTGAGAAAAATCCATCTACTGATCATTCAAACCTTGATTTCAAAGAATTTAGTTGGAGAAACTAGTGCTCGATACTAAGGTTGATGTTTAAATCCTTTTTACATGAGATTCCATGGTCATTTTAGTGAGTTGGTGTGTTGGTCATGTGTGTTGGTTGCATCAATGCACGGGTTAAGGATAAGGGGTAGTGGGTTAGGGAGTTAGTGGGTACAATTTACTAATGTGTTAGATATTAATATTACTTTTGGTTTTCATGTCCCTATATATTCCATGACATCACATATATAAAACCACAAGACAAATATGACCTGCATGACACAAAAACCATTATCAATGTTCTTATTGGATTAAAGGATGAATCTATCACATAAACTAGTTACATGGGGAATTAATGGATAATGAATTTAGATTTTGTTATAAAATGCAATGTTGAGTCCTATTTTGGCACCTGGTCTTTGAAGGGCGTTGATAGTCCCAAGGATAAAGAGGTTTGCAAGAGGGGAGACAGAACACCATATAGATGTTGACCCAATATGAAACATCCAACTTCTAAAGGGGAACAACCAAGCATGATCAAAAGGAATAGGGTGGCCTTCTCAATGACTCATGCCACCTTTAATCCATTGAAAGACCAGTGATTCACGATAATTAGCCTTCCAAAAGAGTCAAACAAGAGAGGATGACTTGCCATCTCTTGAAACCAATGACCAAAGGTAAGCTTACTATAGCCAACATCGAAGCAACTAATTCAAGGGGAGATTGCATCAACGATGACTGGGCAATGTTACGAGTCCAACAAAATTGACCATTTGTTTATCCCACTCTCAGTTATTGTTTTATGGAAAATTCCAACAAGCTTCCTAAAGACATGAAGGGACAAACAAAGAATTTGGTCTATGGGCATAAAAACCAAACTTTGCAGTAAAATTGAGTTCCCTAAGCTCCTATAATTGTTCTTGGGAAAGCTCGATGTGAGCATGCTATCCCCAATCACCCAATCTAGATTTTTCAAAAGTTAACCCCTTAGTGGATCATGTTCTTTGTGTGTGTGTGTCTAAATAATAAATAGTATATAATAAATATTGAGCATGAATAACAAATAGTTAGACACCTCACCCTATAGACTCCTAATGCACACACTTGACCCAACCTAACAACTAACATTCCAATAACACTTGACTCTATAACCCCCTAAAAACCTAATCCATAACCCCAACCCCTAAACATTGGTTTATTATTGACACCTAATGACCAACAAGAGTGAGGGAGGATGTTATCACATTATCCTAGAGACTTTCACCCTAGATCCAATTTCTACATTATTAAAGCTTTTGGCATTGATTGTAATGTCTCATAAACCCACACAAATTATTTCCTTGTATCCTCGTAAGAAGGACTAGATATGTCATTTGAAACTTCAAGAGACAAAGCATTATTGTGCATTGTCATGTAATTAGTTGACGGAAAGAGGTTTTGACTTCCATCCTCCTCAATGTCTCTACTTTTTAGAGTGGAACACTCCTAAAAAGCTGGCCCAATTAGATTAGAACCCCTCAATGTTGGATGTCTGTTTATCAAGCTAGCCAACTTCCTCAATTTGTGGATATAAAGTGGATTTGTGTTGAGATAGGTCAAGGCCATTTCCTCAAAATATGGGCTCATCTCCCAACCTCCTTAAACTTTTTAAGGTTGTTACAAAAGTTGCCTTAGAATTTTGTTATGCTAGTTGCTCCACCATCCTCTTCAATCCATCCTTGCTTCTTGTACAGAAAATTCTTTTGACCATGCATTCAAAGTTTAGTTGCCACTTATGTCATTTTAAGTTGGGGCATTCGTGAGTCTTTAAACCCTCCCATACCATCAACACATGTGTCTAGTCTAACCATGTCAAATTTTGATGCATATAGGCACAAACTGAAGAAATTTCAACGCTAGCCCCATTCACTGCTCATTGTGAGGGGTCGATGGAAGACAATATTTGTGATGGCTGTATTGGAAGTTCCATGGCATTTCAAGAGATAATTTCCAAAAAATATTCTACATATGGAAATGACATATGATGAAAATGAGACGTGGACGATCTCAATGATTATGTGTAGGGTTGATGGATGTCATTAATCCCTTGACCATATATAATCCATAATCAATTAACCGTTAAACTACCTAACCCCTAAGCCCCAAATCCATCATCCATTGACCCTTAATCCCTTAAACTGTAACCCTTGATCCCTTAACCCTTAATACCTTAAATGATAACCCCTAATCCGTTAACCCTTAATCCCTAGACCTCAAATCCCTAAATAACCTAATCCCTAAATCCCTTATCCACTTAACCCCCCCAATACTCAATAAAATTACTATTTAGGCACAATGGGAGTTAAATTGGAATCCAAAATAGAAGCTAAAAAGGAAGCTAATCTGGAAGCTAAACTAGGAGCTAAACTTGGAGTTAAACTGAGCGCTAAACTAGGAGCTAAAATGAGAGCTAAACTGGGAGCTAAACTGAGAGCTCGACTGGGAGCTAAACTGGGAGCTAAATTAGGCAGCAACTGGGGCGCTCAAAAAGGCGCTAATAGTGCCTATTTTAGCGCCCACCTGTGTTTCTCGACACAAATAGCTCCATCAACAGTGCCCTCCCGATAAATAGATCTGACTTTAGCAAAAAAGTGGATAAAAATACATTAAAATAGCCAGTTGAAGCAAAAAAGGGATCTAAAAAGGGAGCTAATCATAGGGATTTGTTGGAGTGTTGGGACATTTCCTTTGGCATATAACCTGGGCTAGAGCTCGAATCCGCCGCACACATTTTAGAGGAAATTTTTTTTGTGACACATTT
This sequence comes from Picea abies, assembly GCA_900067695.1. Classification (NCBI taxonomy): domain Eukaryota; kingdom Viridiplantae; phylum Streptophyta; class Pinopsida; order Pinales; family Pinaceae; genus Picea; species Picea abies. The sequence goes on along the minus strand of CBVK0103063304.1, from coordinate 999 downwards.
AACTAGAGATCTGAGGTTAATGAGGCACCTTTTTGGGACCTGTTTTGCATGAGATTGTTGTTGTTCGAGAACAGAAAATAGGGTCAGCATATCCCCCATTCCAACATGACAAGATATAGATTGTGATCTAGTTTAATGCTATCATGAGAAGATACAACTAACATGCAGAGGGTTGATCTTTACTTTTTATTTATCTTAGGCGGATTTCTAGTTGAGCCCGAAGAGGGATTTGATCAAGAGGAACATTTCATGACCTAAAGGATTGCAGGCCATAACAAAGGTTGATGTTGCACATGAACAAAATATATTGAACATCAACAAGATAGATCTTGCCTCTTCTATCATGGTCCATCTGTTGGACATATCCCTCAATTGAGAAACATGCTTTGAAACCCCTTCCATTCACTGCAGACTCTCCTTATTTAGAAGCCCTTCATTGCCACTTGACAGTACAACTATCTCTTCCTCTATCTCCAATAAATGTTTATCTCGGTCATGAAACCTTTTAGAAGCCCAAGATGACACTTTTTCCTTGACCACCCTTAGGGATTTGATAAACTACTCACTGGGAGACAATCAACTTGATTGATCAAAGCTAGTCCAAGAAGACTTAACGAAATCAAAAAAGTTCTCCTTTACACTCCACCTGGGATTATACTTGAACAAGGCTCAAAGTTTTTTCATTGGATAGCCCAACTCCAACATAATCGAGAAGATGATCAGAAACCATACACCCTAAAACTCAATACCTCACCTAATGAACCTGCAACAAAACATCTTCAGGAACAAGGAAATGGTCTAATCTCTAGGGATGATTTTAAGGATGGAAATTTATTTTAAAATGTAGAAACCTTGGTGAATCTTACTAATCCTTCATGTGTCAACTATAATTTTTTGGTGATATTTTTGTAAAAATATTCAAATTTCTAAGTATTTTATATAGTTTTTATAAAATTCTGGCGATTTTTAAGGTAAAATCATTTTATCCTATAGAATTTG
>CBVK0103063303.1:0-21310 GCA_900067695.1 Picea abies | reverse complement strand
GCCCCTAAAATCATCCCTGCTAATCTCTTAGCAATACCATTGCCATCCCCCTTGGTTAATAGTCCATGTTGGCACCTAGCAGCTCCTAAGGGAGATGTTCAATGTAATACTAGAATATGCATGCAAGGATCAGGTCCCCATATGTTTTAAAATCTTTGCCTCTATTGCTTTAGCATCGAGTCTGAAGAAACCGATGCCCGAATAGGGAGACTCCCTTGACAAGACAACATGATGACATGATCTCAAATCATCACGAACAAGATATTGATTCCTGTTGAATCGCCGATAAGGACTATGGAGGTGCCAAGTGTGTTTCAGAATGATGCAATGGTTGTTGAAAATGAGAGTGACAAAGAGATTTAAGCACCCCTCAATCGATACCACTTCCTACCGCTTATTTACGAATGAACAAGAATGTTCACACAAAAGTTAGCCTGAGGGTTTTTGGAGTAGGAGCATTTGTTGCGTATTTGGCACAACAACTTTCATCTTCAATGTTTCCAGCATGTTTGACAAAATACCTGAATAGGGTTTTGGTTCGACAAAAGCCATATTTGCAACATATTTGACTAAATATTTGAACAGTGTTTTGGCTTGACAGGTGGTTTCAAATATTTATGAAGTCCCTGGTGGGCTAAACCATCATTCTATAGGTGAAATCTATTGATTCCATCTCCATTTTAAAGAGAAAGGTGTAGCCTAAGGAGGGGATCCCTACAACTCTGCCATTCTTGGTCTTCTTTAGTAAGTAATTCCCAGATTTTTTGTCTGGTTAGAAAATTTACGATAAGTTTCTTGTTTTTAATTGATGTTCACTGTAATATAGGTGGGAATTGGTTTTGTAGACATGTATGCAAAGAGTGGGAATGTTAACATTTCTTGCAAACAATTTGAAAGAACACCTCAATGAAAAGTTGTCGCATGAATTGTAGTCATTGTTGGTTACGTTACATGTGAGAATGTAAGCTCTACCCACAAATTGTTTCAAATAATGCCTCAATGAGATATTGTACCATGGAATGTTTTGATTGTTGGTTGATACTTAAATTCTTAGGAAAATGAAAAATGCAAGATATTATATTCGATGTTTCTTTCATCTAACTCATATCTTTAACAATGTGACATAATAGAGTCAAATTTTAGAACATGCACCCACATTGGATATCCTTTAATGCTAGCATAGATCCTTTTTAACTCCAGATCTATTAAGCACCAAGAGGGATAAAAATAAATTGATATGTAAATATCTCAGCATTTAGAAGATATGGATCTAGGCTAGTAGATGGACGACAACTCAACTGCAAGTGACAATAGAAGATAGTAAAACTCAGTGGGACTCAACCGAACTAGAATTGGGGACCTCACAATGAAATCCACCTCCGCCTTGAAATAGTGAGTTTGAACTAACTAGAACCAGAGACCTCCATCCTAATTCCACCTCCTTGTTCAAACCAACTAGAACCACAGACCTCCCAACAAACTCCACCCCTCACCTTGAAATAGTCCATTTGAACCCATTGGAGGGTGGGATTTGATCCACTTGTGTGTGCATAGGTCACTAGATCATTTAATATAATCTATCTGGGTGCAACCATAGGTTTGACCACTACCTCAAGTTGACCCCATTGCTTTAGGAAAATCTCTCATGGAAATTGAACTTGCCCACTAATGAAAAAATTCCTTTCTCCTCACCATTGGATCCAACCCTTTGGGCAGGTGTGTGTGTGTGTATTAATGCTTGGTGTGTTTTTCATAAATTTTCTTTTTATGTTACACATGTCATCTACACAAGGATTTTATGCTTTCAAATATTTTTTTAAATATGATATTATGATGACTTATATCACATTTCATGTTAGCCTTAGGCATGGCCATTACATATCTCCTTCACATTGGGCTATAGAATGCACTTGGTTTCCCTGGGCGCAATGATGTACATGTACTGATGATATGTACTTCCAACATGGAATGGAGTTCAACTCACGATTGAATAAATGAAATGTTGAAAATAGACCTTAACTCAAGAAACATTTTCATGTAAATATGGCAATTAAAGAAGACCAAACTCTTTCTGAAATATGTAGGAAAATGTTGGAACCAACATATTTCCAGATCCAGTGTAAATCTTACCATGGCCTTGGTCTTCGAATAGAAGGATCTAGTGATGTTCGGTTTGTTTTCCTTCATAAGTCCAATATCATTGCCTTCAAGATGAACATCATCATCCTAAAAAATACAACCAGTTGCAAAATTCACAAGCAAAAGACCATGCTCCTTGCACATGTTAGCCAAAGTTAGAGTTTTTGCCACGTTGGTTTTTATAGTCACGAGCTTGTGAGATTCACACTAATCCACATTAGGCCTACCTGTCACACTTGCAACATAAAGAACATGGGTAGGATTGATTTTATGTATGTTCATTTGGATCTGGGTCCTATTCTCCAGTCTCCCATTTCCATATTCATATAGTATGCCTTGCTTCTTACAGATCTGCCCAAGAAGCCCTCCAATCCATCCATTTTTCCCATAGATCAAGAAATTCGAGGTAGGTTTATGAATAAGGCCTTTGGAGGGATCTAGAATGCAATTATTCTAGATGACATTTGGCAAGGGATATGTCATGGGAACAACATCACAGACTTCTGTATACCTCTCAACCCTAGCCATTGCAAGCATCTGTGGATGAGGGAATAGAGCCACAGACACATCACCCCACCAATCAGGATGTCTTATGTACTAATCCATTGTTTTCTTCAATCCCACTTCCCATTTATTCCTTTCAGAGCACCCCAGATCCTTGAGTTTCTTATCATCCAAATATTATTCTCTGCTCAGATTTCACTCCCTACTACTATACCTTCCTTCACTTTATTTTCTGTATCTTGCCTTTTATAGGAGACCTTTTGACACTCCTTCTTTGTAATGACATCATTGTACTCAGCAGTCCCTTCGACCTACTTTTGTGGTCTCGAGTCGAACATTAATAAAATTATGTTATTTTATATCTAGTCATTGAAAGGCATGTTATCTACAAACTTTATAAACTTCCTCGGATCCAATGAAAACAACTTATTGATATCATGAGCCACATCAATGGCCCTTCTTTCCTTATGTGTACCAATATTATACACATGACCAACTTCACCTTTATGTAGAACAACTTCAAAAGCCTCAACCACATCCTCATAGTACAAATAACTCCTAACATTGGATCCATCACCATGAATTGGGAATGACTTACCTTTCATTGCAAGAAGAATGAACTTGGGTATGAGATTTTCAGGAAATTAATTAGGCCCATATATGTTGTTACCTCTTGTGGTGATCATAGGAAATCCATAGGATCTTCCATAGGCCATGACCAACATCTCCTCTCGTACCTTTATTGCATAGGAAGGATTGGTGGATAGAAGCTGACAGGCCTCATGATTTCCCTCAATGGCATCTATCATTGTTTCACCATAAAATTCATTAGTGCTCACATGAATGAATCTTCTGATCAGTCCAGTCACTTTGCATGCTTCAAGAAGGACATGAGTATCATAGATGTTGTTCTTCATAAACTCAAAATTGTTCCTGAATGAATTTTTTGCGTGGGTCTAGGCTGTAAAATGTATTATAGTATCAATTTGTTCTATGATTAGCAGATCATTTTCTAGATCTACACTCCCAATATCTCCCTTCACAAACTTGAAATTGGGAGAAGAACTGGAGGGCAGAAGATTCTTCAGGTTTGAGCAATACTTGAGTTTTTCTAGTACCACAATTTTGTATTGTGAGTATTTCCTCACGAGTTTGTTGGCTACATGAGATGCAATAAATATGGCAACACCAGTGATAAGAATATTCTTGGGCACATATCCTCCATTACCATTTTCCATTTTTTCCACAGATCACTGTTTGAATCACAACCAAATAAAAGAAATGAGAAATCCAGTTGCAAAGCTGGATGCAATTGGGCCTAAGCCTTGCAATGAAAACATAGGCCTTCATAGTTGCAAATCAATTCAAAGAAACCAGATACAAGAATTGAACGATGTGGGTGACCTCATTGTTTACTGGCAATACCTATGGCCCAAATATGCATACAGGATGATGCAAGCCTCTGCCTTTAAACAAGCTAAATTTGGTTTTTGGGCTTTATTGACATTTTTTGTAGAGAAGGATTTGGTGAGGAATTAATTTCAACTAAACCAACCCATAAACAAGAATTCAAGAATGTGGGTCACCACAACATTCAATGCCAATGCCTATGGCCCAAATACCAATGTAGGAATATGCAAGCCTATGCTTCAACACATGAATGACTCAGTTTGCAGGCTTTTCTTGCATTTCTGCCAAAGTGAATTGGCGGTAGATTTTTTCAGCTAAGAAAACTCAAAAACAAGAAGGCAAGGTTGTGGGTGAACACAACGTTCACTACCAATGCCTATGGCCCATATATCAATGAGATGGTATAATCCTATTCTTTTAAACATGGATGACTTAGTTTGCTAGCTTTATGTGCAGTTTCTCTACATGTATTTGGTTCAAGCCAACCCTGAAATAAGAATCCAAGGACATGGGTATCTTCAATGTCCATTGCATTTAAACATGACTGATTTAGTTTGCTCAATTTCCTTACAATTTTAGGGATTTATATCACTTAAACAAATGCTATCTCTACACGTAATGAATATGTCCATACAGGGAGATAGAGAAAGAAATAAATGATTAAGGCCTCTCTTGTGTCTACCATGGTTTCTGACAAACAATCACTCACATGGTGAGTAGTGCCACCTTATAGAGCTCAAGTGGTTGAGAACAGGCCTAGAATTTCACATCTCATCTGCCTGTCAAATGAAAATTTGATTATGGTCATGTGTTTTTCATGCCTTTCATTCTGCATGTAATGATTATGTCCAGACAGGGAGATGGGAACAAATAAATGATTGAGGCCTCTCTTGCATATGCCATGGTTCTGACAAACATGCACTCACATGGTGAGTAGCACCACCTTACAGAGCTCAATTTGTTGAGAATGGGCCTGGAATTTCACATCCCATCTGCTTGTCAAATGAAAATATGATGATGGTCATGTGTTTTTCCTGCCTTTCATTTTATGTTCTGTGAAAATTTCTAAATGTCAATTTCTTTTGTATTGTTATATTCGAATTTTACCATTATGATTTTTTCATCTTCTTTAAATTTTGACTATATAATCTTGGGTGGAGAGGGTGCCCTGCTCACTCTCACAGAATTTGTTCTTATTATTCTGGCATGGTCGTACTTCAAGGAGTCCACCATTGGCAGTCTTTGTTCTTATTATTCTGGCATAGTCCTACTTCAAGGAGTGTACCACTGGCAATGTTGAAGATTAAGATGGTGGGAAGAGTGAGAGGATGGATGATGGATGATATGGAAGAGGTTTCTGATGAAAAGGGTGAAAATAGAGTGTGATTGCAATTATAGAAGGAAATTAGAAGCTGAGTCCCGACCTTCATTGCTCAACACACTTCTATGGTAGCTAGAATAGTTAATTAAAATCTACATGATCACACTCACTATGTTGATCTTTGTAAATTCCCCTCATTTCTAAATACATTTTTTATTTCTCTCTTACTTTGTCAAATGTTTCTTGAATTTCCATTGTGGAATAGCCATCCACTCATTCTCCACAAAAGCAAAAAGTTACTGATTTCAATTAAATTCCCTTTCACACTACTTTAGGATTCAAATTTCAGTCCCTCCATGTGAACAAACAACATAAGAGAATGTAATGCTAATATAGGCTCCCACCCTACTAAATATATTCAACAAGCTTTAAAGGACTGGATTGCTTTAAACAAATGCACAAAGGCATTGAGAAAAATGAACATCCATATGAAAAGGATACAATGCACAAAATACAAAAATCTTTTGTGAGTATATTTAACACTCTTTCGATATTCCAAATTTGAATAGTGAGATGGTGTTATAAAGTTAGTAATAAACCCACAAGCAACTTCACTCTTTGGTCTCCTCTTAGTGCGCTTCCTTGAAGCTTGATATTGTTGTGATACAAGATCACTTGTTCCTCTTAAATGCATAAGACCGAAACCAAGGAAAGAGCTCTCTTCAGATTTGTCTGATCTAATAAGCGATGTAATTAGTGAAAGTTTGTCAGAAACAATACAAAGACCAGATATGCTTTCTGGTTGTGCATTCAAATACGAATTGCTAACTTTTGGGTACAAGAAATCCGTGGAGACAACTTGGAGAGTTGTCTTAATTAGTATTTTCCTGTGACCTGTGATCACCACCAAGAGAGAGGACATTGCTTGATAGTGGGGAAAGTGCATTTCAGTTTTCTTTTAAGGTTTTGATTTTGCAAACTGTGAAATTTAATAAACTCTTATTTGGAATTGACCCCAACATGAAAGTATCATGTAATTGAAAAGATGAAAGTATATCACTCATGTTGATGAATAATTCTATTATCACATATTTTGGTCAATTTATGTGTAACCAACAGAAAATTAAATGATAGAGGAGGAACAGAGAATCCAAGCTCCAAAGCCCAGTGAAAATTTATACTAGGACCTCAATAAATCAAAACAATGATGGCCAAAAGCTGGAGGACACACACAGATTGTCAACATGACATGCTTAATATAATCCTTTGTCAAAATCTTTGGCCACTCCACTTGAAATGTAAAACAGAGTATAGGGATCCACTTGTATAAATATTTTGGAGTCTAGTTCCTCAACATGATTGATTATTTCATCTTTAACTTCCATTGCCAACATTGAGTTTAAAAAATGCATCTTCCATGAACATAGCAATGGTGAAAACATTTCTTACAATATCGAAATCTTGAATATTAGGGGAAATCACTAATCCTTTATGTCTCCGGGTTAAATGATAACTCCAGAAATTTCAATTGGACAGATCCTTAGTGCTATTTTCTTGCACACTCAATTAAACCAAAGGGTGAACAACGAGATCTTGAAAAGACTCCAACATCTCATACATGTTGGAAACAAACACAATCGATTCAAACTAGGAAATTATTAGCCAAAATCAATCCAATTATCTACATTTCGTTGATGTTCCTGAAGAGCACTTCATATCACACTTTTCTATTTGGTGGTGAAAATGTCATTTCCATGGAATTTGTGGGTATCGGGTTGGCATATCCAACCAGAGAGAAATGATGTTGTGGACATGATATTACCAATTTGCTCAATAAAGTTGGGTTTGGCTCTCTACATTGTTTAGGCATCATTTGTAAACCTTTAACCCAAACGCCATGGAAACTATATGAGGTTAACACCTTCCTTCCCTTAAGTAAGGTAAAAGATGGTCATAATATAAACCAAAGTCACAACATTGTGAGCAATATGCAGGATCAAGGATGGTCCTACATTCTGATCTCTTTTAAACATGATTTTTTTTATCTCTATTCAACCGAGAACCTAAATAGGGACTTTGAGGAAAAGTTGGTCGAACGTTGGTTGAGCAAAGCATGCAGACATGTTAAGTTTCACAAATAAAGTTATAATACAAGTACAACTTACTCATTCCAACATGTTGGACTCAAACTTATGAATTAACAGTGACATTGTCTTCTTCAACATTGGGGTTATGTGCATTTTTGAAACATGCACTTAGCCATATCATGAACACCATACCAATAATTTCTTCTACTGCAAATAAAAATGACCTCTTTGTTGTTGATAGCTGGTTCCCAATGATACCCACAACTAAAATTGTGATCATATCACCTTCAACAAATTTTAGATGCTAGATTTCTTGAACGACTGACTTCATAGAAGCAGGGGCCTACAAATAAGAAAATTTCAATCCAATGACCATGGATATTATTTATGTTGTTGTCAGTATTACATACTGAGGTACCTGCCAAAGAATTGATATTTTCTTTTCCTTTTCATTTTGGTAAGCAAGGTTGAACAATCCCAAATGATCCTTATTCTCAAGCTTGGAATCTGAGATAATGTTAATATAAGATGCGATGGATCCTAAAGTGATTCTCTTATCAATTGATAACTAGAGAAACCCCGATATAAAAAAAAATGCAACAGAAGATAGCAGCATGCCCAAAATCAACCTTCTTATTTCTTTCATAGCAACTCCATGCTTCTCTAAGAAAGGATAAATAACTTGGTCAAAATGCGGAATGAAAATGAGGACAAGGAGTGGATCAAGAGCCTTTGGTATTGATACATCTCCAGGCCATTTAAACAACCTCATGTTGATGGAAAATTTTCAGGTAATGTATCTAATGTGTAATGAACAAGTCACTCAATTCTGTAAAGGTTAAATACCTTCCTAGCACTTTCCTCCTTTCACTATCATCATGTATTCCCAAAGCCTTTTGTAAGGCAACAAGTTGAGTATTTATTAGATTCTCAAGGTTGTCCTCCTTTTCTAGATCATGCCTCAAATGTCTTAAAGAGAGGTCTACAAACATCAAATACAACATTATCCTAGCAAAACATAAAACATAGATTCGTTTGTCCTCAAGAATTGTAATTTACATAGGAAACAAAATTCTTTTTACATATTCATACATACAGTTCCATAACTTGTGAATGAAAATGAGAATGCATATGCACATGGATTAGCAACCTTTGAAAAGTTACCTGCCTTTGTGAATGCTAGATTACTTAGGTCACACATACAGTTTATAATGATACTCACCAATTTTAGTCCTCATCTTTTTCTCTTTTGTTTTGAAGCTTCGATAACATTTAGATTGGCAATGGTTAGATGCTTAACATATGCTAGGCACAAGATAACTCTTGAAGGTAAGAATTCCATCCCACAAGGAAGCTAAAAACAACTTCAATGAAGGCACCATTCTTTAGCCAAGATTAGATATATATCATGTTGAATTTACCCTTCATAGAAAATCCTTGCCTGAGGTCAATTTTGCATGCCATAGATGCTAAAAATATCCTTTAATAGTGCCCAGAATTAGGTTAAAAGGGGTGTCCAACCTCTGTTAAAAACATAAAGAAAAATAACTCACAAAAGGCAAGTAATCCACTATTGGGAAAAGGCACTCTGTAGTGGTCTAAGATTATAATATTTTGGAGATTGAAAATAAGATTGCTTGGTAGGCAATGCAGCATCCTCCTATCATATTTCATTGCTGGTAGTCTGGTCTTCTTCAAAAACACCCCAATAGATGGCTAGCTTCTACAAGGCACCCTCTATTAATCTATAAACTAGATCACTTGTTTAAGAAGGCATCTCTAAATATGGGAAATTAATCATTCATCACATTAATCTAAATCCTTCACAAGAGAAACTTTTGTGACTTGAATTCAAAACAGATATTACTTACAAGTAACCAAGGAAACAAGCCAAATCAACCCTCAACGTGGCTCTAGATTTTATTCATAAATTTAAGGCCTATGACTCTCAACTATAGGATACAAAATTTGTGTAGCCTTTGTGATGAAAACCCAATCACTACTTTTATGACTAAATCCTTTCCTACTCAGAGTCACAACTATTACATTTTCACCAAAGACATAAAGATGCAGTAAACAAAACATGAGAGGGTACTTGAATACTGACCTCACTGTCACTGTTGATGTTAATGACAATGGTTTTTGCTACATTTATGTCCATAGTGCTAGTGACCATGTCCACCTCACCTATTTTGAGAAATTTGACACTAATCTCCACGAGGAGGGATATAGCTTCCTAGGGTTTTACACCTTTAGAAAACACTTGTACTCTACTCCTTAGCCATTTATTCATGGAGGATGAACCTTGAAGGGTTGTATTCTCTCAACTATCAATTGAATATTAAGGGTTTCTTCTTCAAGCTCAGATCCTTTGTTGGCACTCTGGTTTCCTGCATAATTGAATTTCTATTAATTTGTTGTAACTTGGCATTTTCCATCTCCCTAAGAAGAGATTTGGCTCTTATTATTTTTAACAGTAACAAGAAAGTTATATATTAATTTGTAGAAAAGACGAATACACTGGCCATACCTATATCAAGGTGGCCCCCTATTTTAGAAAAAAGATTCTCGTTTTTTCCCCATCTCCATCTGAAGTTCGTTGATGGAATCATTGCAAAGATCTCACATACAAGGTGAACCATACCAGTTGAATACCGAAATACCCTGATAGATGTGTCGTGGTCACTAAACTATTATATGAAAAAAACAGTGCACAAGACTCATAGGATCTGCTATAGTTAAAAAAATTATCCACCCTTAGAGGGGTCATTTGAAGCTCCGACTTTTGTGGTAGAGAGATGTACAAGACATGTTTTTGTGGCAGAGAGATGTACAAGACATATGTCACAAGATATGATCATAAGAGTGAGATATTTCAAGCATCCTCTCTCCTTTGAACCAAAGCATTCTTCTTTTTGATAGCTCTGAGACCTCATTGGCAAGAGAGTCTTCCAACTCATTATGCTTTCTCAACACATGTGAATGTTGAACCTTTGTGAATCTCTATTGCTTCCATGACCCTCTCACATAGTTTCTAGAGTTGAAAGTTCAAGGCTAATATTGTCCCTGAGAGCAGTTGTATGACAAGGAAAGAGTCATCAACTGAAATGATATGTCCAAAGGTTAAGGCATGAAAAAGGAATCTGCAATGTCATTTTTTACAGATAGTAGATCTCGTGCAAATTTAAATGTCAGTCTCCCATCAACATCCATCCCCAAGTGGACCGTGTTCCTTGGATTAGCCTTAGAAGCCCCACCAAAAAGAAAAAAATGATTTTTTCTGTCTCGAGATCCAGACACTAATGTTTTATTTCACTGGGGATGAGCCTATAGGGACATCCCTCAGGGGCTCTTTCTTTGCCTAGGGATTCATTGTTTTGAACCAGTTCCACAAATTTAAGAATTTTAGCCACCTAATTTCTTTGGGAGTGAGCTTTGGATCTTAATATTTGAAAAATCAACTACCACTAATTCTTTTAAAAGGGAAGAAGTAGAGGTGATAGCTATCTAAGGAGATGGGGATTTTCCTTCAAATATTTTAATATTATGAGCAACCAAAACCTACTGAAGGATGTAGGTTGGAAGACAACTCTAGAATTTTGACAATATTGGCTTATCACTCAGCAAGAAGGGGCAAAGAGTTTTCCATTACTTAAATATTGTATTATAGTTCTGTGGACTTATGCTTTCCTATAAATTTTCCCCTCTTTATTTACCACCATATTTGTTTGAGGAAGCTACAGTCAATAAAGATGTTATTTGAGATGCACTTGTGCTTGCGCAAGACTGAAATCTAGCACGTGTTAGCTTTCCACACAGTGGAACGATGTTGTTGGAGATGTGTTTGTGCTTGTGCCAAAGGGAAAGCTAGCATGCATTAGCTTTCCCCCACAGTGAAATGATGTTGCTCGAGTGAGATCGGAAGAGCGTCGTGTAGGGAAAAGGGAAGAAGTAGAGGTGATAGCTATCTAAGGAGATGGGGATTTTCCTTTAAATATTTTAATATTATGAGCAACCAAAACCTACCAAAGGATGTAGCTTGGAAGACAACTCTAGAATTTTGACAATCACTCAACGAGAAGGGGCAAAGAGTTTTCCATTATTTAAATATTGTATTATAGTTTTGTGGGCTTATGCTTTGCTATAAATTTTCCCCTCTTTATTTACTACCATATTTGTTTGAGGAAGCTACTGTCAATAAAGATGTTGTTTGAGATGCACTTGTGCTTGTGCAAGACTGAAAGCTAGCACGTGCTAGCTTTCCACATGGTGGAATGATGTTGTTGGAGATGTGTTTTTTCTTGTGCAAAAGGGAAATCTAGCATGCGTTATCTTTCCCCCATAGTGAAATGATGTTTTTGGAGATGCACTTGTGATTTTGCAAGAGGGAAAGCTAGCACGTGCTAGCTTTTCCCGACGATGAAATGATGTTGTTTGAGATACGCTTGTGTTTTTGTAAGAGGGAAAGTTAGCATGGCTAGCTTTCCCCCATGGTGGAATGATGTTGTTCGAAATGAACTTGTGCCTATGAAGGAGGGAAAGCTAGCACACACTAGATTTCCCCTACGATGGAATGATGTTATTCGATATGCACTTGTGCTTGTGCAAGAGGGAAATCTAGCATGCGCTAGCTTTCCCTCGGTGGAATGGTGTTTGAGAAACGCTTATGCTTGTGCTAGATAGAAAGATAGCACAGGCTAACTTTCCTAGATGGTGGAATGATGTATTCAAGATGAACTTGTGCTTGTGAAGGAGGGAAAGTTAACATCCGCTATCTTTCCCCCACGATTGAATGATGTTATTCGGTATGCACTTATGCTTATGCAAGAGGGAAAGCTAGCATCTGTTAGCTTATCTCGATGGTGGAATGATGTTCTTTGAGATGTTCTTGTGCAAGAGAGAAATTTAGCACACACTAACTTTCCCCTACAATGGAATATGTTATTTGATATGCACTTATGCTTGTGCAAGAGGGAAAGATAGCATGTGCTAGCCTTCCCCCACAGTGGAATGATGTTGTTTGAGATGTGCTTGTGCTTGTGCGAGAGAGAAAGCTAGCACACGCTAACATTCCCCCATAATGAAATGATGTTATTCAAGATGCACTTGAGAAAGACGAAAATCTAACACATACTAGCTACCCCCAAAGTGAATGATGTTGTTTGAGATGCACTTGTGCTTGCACAAGACAGAAAGCTAGCACGTGCTAGCTTTCTACATAGTGGAATGATGTTGTTGGATATGCATTTTTGTTCTTGTGCAAAAGGGAAAGCTAGCATGTGCTAGCTTTCCCCCACAATGGAATGATGTTGTTCGAGATGTTCTTGCACTTTTTCAAGATGGAAAGCTAGCATGCACTAGCTTTCTCTGACATTGGAATGATGTTATTGGAGATGGGCTTGTGCTTCTACAATAACATGTGCTAGCTTTCCCCCATGATGAAATGATGTTGTTCGAGATGAACTTGTGCTTATGAAGGAGGGAAATCTAACATGTGCTAGTTTTCCCCCACGGTGGAATGATGTTATTCATATGCACTTGTGTTTGTGCAAGAGGGAAAGCTAACATGTGCTAGCTTTCCCCCACAGTGGAATGATGTTGTTCAAGAAATGTGTGTGCTTGTGCAAGACGAAAAGCTAGCACGCGCTAGATTTCCCCAACGGTGCAATGATATTGTTCGAGATGAAATTGTGGTTGTGAAGGAGGGAAATCTAGCACATGATAGCTTTCCCCCACAGTTGAATGATGTTATTCGATATGCACGTGTGCTTGTGCAAGAGGGAAAGCTAACACATGTTAGCTTTCCCTTACGCTGAAATGATGTTGTTGGAGATGTGCTTGTGCTTGTGCAAGATAGAAAGCTAGCACATGCTAACTTCCCCCACAATGGAATGATATTGATCGAGATTCACTTATGCAAAATGGAAAACTAGCATGCGTTAGCTTTCCCCCATAGTGGAATGATGTTGTTTGAGATGTGCTTGTGTTTGTGTAAGATGAAAAGCTAGCACGCGTTAGCTTTCCACATAGTGGAATGATGTTGTTTGAAATGTGTTTGTGCTTGTGCAAAAGGGAAAGCTAGCACACACTAGCCTTCCCCCATAGTGGAATGATGTTTGAGATGTGCTTACACTTTTGCAAGAGGGAAAACTATCACGTGCTAGCTTTCCTCAAAGGTGGAATGATGTTGTTTGAGATGCACTTGTTCTTCTGCAAGAGGGAAAGATACCATGCACTAACCTTCCCCCACAGTGCAATGGTGATCTTCGAGATGAACTTTGAGATGAACTTGTGAAGGAGGGAAAGCTAGCATACACTAGCTTTCCCACACTATGGAATGATTTTATTCAGTATGCACTTGTGCTTGTGGAAGACAGAAAGATATCACACACTAACTTTCCCAGATGGTGGTATGATGTTGTTTGAGATGAACTTGTGCTTGTGAGGAAGGGAAATATAACACATGCTAGCTTTACCCCATGGTGGAATGATGTTATTTGATATGCACTTATGATTGTGCAAGAGGGAAAGGTAGCATGTGCTAGCCTTCCCCCATGGTGGAATGATGTTGTTTGAGATGTGCTTTTGCTTGTGCAAGAGAGAAAGCTAGCATGCAGTAGCTTTACCCCATAATGGAATGATGTTATTCGAGATGCACTTGTGCAAGATGAAAATCTAACACGTGCTAGCAACCCCCCAAAGTGGAATAATATTGTTCGAGATGCACTTGTGCTTGCACAAGACAAAAAGCTAGCACACGCTAGATTTCTACACGATGGAATGATGTTGTTGGAGATGCGTTTGTGCTTGTGCAAAAGGGAAATCTAGCACACACTAGCTTTCCCCCACAATGGAATGATGTTGTTCAATATGTGCTTGCACTTTTTCAAGATGGAAAGGTATCATGCGCTAGCTTTCCCTGCCATTGGAATGATGTTATTGGAGATGCGCTTGTGCTTCTGCAATAGCATGTGATAGCTTTCCCCCACGGTGGAATGATGTTGTTTGAGATGAAATTGTTCTTATGAAGGAGGGAAATCTAACATGCACTAGTTTTCCCCCACGATGGAATGATGTTATTCATATGCAATTGTGTTTGTTCAAGAGGGAAAGCTAACATGCGCTAGATTTCCCCCACAATGGAATGGTGTTGTTCAAGAAATGCTTGTGCTTGTGCAAGACGGAAAGCTAGCATACACTAGCTTTCCCCAACAGTGCAATGATATTGTTCGATATGAAATTGTAGTTGTGAAGGACAGAAAGCTAGCACATGCTAGCTTTCCCCCATGGTTGAATGATGTTATTCAATATGCACTTGTGCTTGTGCAAGAGGGAAAGCTAACACGTGTTATATTTCCCTCACATTGAATGATGTTGTTGGAGATGTCCTTTTGCTTGTGCAAGATAGAATTCTAGCACATGCTAACTTTCCCCCACAATGCAATGATGTTATTCGAGATGCACTTATGCAAGATGGAAAACTAGCACGCATTAGCTTTCCCCCATAGTGGAATGATGTTGTTCAAGATGTGCTTGTGTAAGACGGAAAGCTAGCACGCATTATCTTTCCACACAATGGAATGATGATGTTTGAAATGCATTTGTGCTTGTGCAAAAGGTAAATATAGCACACACTAGCATTCCCCCATAGTGGAATGATGTTCGATATGCGCCTGCACTTTTGCAAGAGGAAAAACTATCATGCGCTAACTTTCCCCAAAGGTGGAATGATGTTGTTTGAGATGCACTTGTGCTTCTGCAAGAGGGAAAGCTAGCATGCGCTAACTTTCCCCCACAGTGCAATGATGTTCAGAGGGAAAGCTAGCATGCGCTAACTTTCCCCCACAGTGCAATGATGTTCTTTGAGATGAATTTCTAGATGAACTTATGCTTGTGAAGGAGGGAAAGCTAGGATGCGCTAGCTTTCCCCCACGATGGAATGACGTTATTCGATATGCACTTGTGGTTGTGCAAGAGGGAAATCTAGTGCATGAGATAGCTTTCCCTCATGGTGGAATGATGTTGTTCGAGAAATGCTTGTGCTTGTGCTTGTGCAAGATGAAAAGCTAACACATGCTAGCTTTCCCCGATGGTGGAATGATGTTGTTCGAGATGAAATTTCGCATTCGAGATGAACTTTCACTTGTGAAGGGGGGAAATCTAGCACATGTTGATGTTGTTCAAGATGATCTTTTGCTTGTGAAGGAGGGAAAGCTAGCACACATTGATGTTGTTCCAGATGAACTTTTGCTTGTGAAGGAGGGAAAGCTAGCACGCACTAGCTTTCCCCCACGATGGAATGATGTTTTTCGATATTCACTTGTGCTTTTGCAAGAGAAAAAACTAGCATCGCATGTGCCATAGTGGAATGATGTTGTTTGAGATATTCTTGTGCTTGTGTAAGAGAGAAATATAGCACACACTAGCTTCCCCTCACAATGGAATGACATTCTTTGAGAAGCACTTGTGCAAGATAGAAAGCTAGCACACACTAGTTTTCTCCCAGAGTGGAATGATGTTGTTCGAGATGTGCTTGTGCTTGTGCAATATGAAAAGCTATCACGTGCTAACTTTCCAGATAGTGGAATGATGTTGTTCGAGATGCCTTTGTTCTTGTCCAAAAAGAAAAGATAGCATGCACTAACTTTCCCCCACAGTGGAATGATGTTGTTTGATATGTGCTCGTGTTTTTGAAATAGGGAAAGCTAGAATGCGCTAACTTTCACTAATGGTGGAATGATTTTATTAGAGATGCGTTTGTGCTTCTGCAAGAGGGAAAGCTAGCATGCACTAGCTTTCCCCCACGGTGGAATGATGTTGTTCGAGATGAACTTGTTCTTGTGAAGGAAGGAAAGCTAGCACGCACCATCTTTCCCCCACAGTGGAATGATGTTATTCGATATATGCTCGTGCTTGTGCAAGAGGGAAAGCTAGCTTTCCCCCATGGTGGAATGATGTTGTTCAATATATGCTTGTGCTTATGCAAGATGGAAATCTAGCACACGCTAGCTTTCCACGACGATGAAATGATATTGTTCAATATGAACTTGTGCTTGTGAATGAGGGAAAGCTAGCACACATTAGCTTTCCCCCAGAGTGGAATGATGTTATTCGATATGCACTTGTGCTTGTGCAAGAAGGAAAGCTATCTTTCCCCCATGGTGGAATGATGTTGTTCAAGATGTGCTTGTGATTGTGCAAGAGAGAAAGCTAGCATGTGCTATATTTTCCCCACAATAGAATGATTTTGTTAGAGATGCAAGATGGAGAGCTAGCATGCACTACCTTACCTCCACAGTGGAATGTTGTTGTTCAAAATGTGCTTGTCCTTGTGCAAGATGGAAAGCTAGCACGCACTAGATTTCCCCCACAACAGAATGATGTTGTTTGAGACACGTTTGTGCTTGTGCAAGATGGAAATATAATACGTGGTAGCTTTCCACACAGTGAAATGATGTTCGAGATGCGTTTGTGATTTTGCAAAGGGAAAGCTAGCATGCACTAGCTTTCCTCATAGTGGAATGACGTTGTTCGAGATGCACTTGCGCTTTTGCAAGAGGGAAAGTTATCACATGCTATCTTTTCTCCGACGTTGGAATGGTGTTGTTTGAGATGTGCCTGTGTTTTTGCAAGAGGAAAAGATAGCATGTGCTAACTTCCCCCGCAATGGAATGATGTTGTTTGTGATGCACTTGTGCTTGTGCAAGATGGAAAGCTAGCACACGCTAGCTTTTCCCCCACTGGAATGATATTGTTAGAGATGTGCATGTGTGTGTGCAAGAGGAAAAGCTAGCACGTGCTAGCTTTCCCATGGGTGGAATGAAAATTTTCGAGATGTGCTTATACTTGTGCAAGAGGGAAAGCTAGCACACACCATCTTTTCCTTACTATGGAATGATGTTGTTTGATTTGTATTTGTGCTTGTGCAAGACAGAAAGCTACGACACAGTGCAATGATGTTTTTCAAGAAGCACTTGTGCTTGTGCAAGGTAGAAATCTAGCATGCCCCATGATGGAATGATGTTTGAGATGCATTTGTGCTTGTGCAAGAGAGAAAGCTAGCACATGCTAGCTTCCCCTCATGGTGGAATGATGTTGTTCGAGATGCGCTTGTGCTTGTGCAAGAGGGAAAGCTAGCACTAGCTCTCCCCTAGGGTAGAATGATGTTCTTTAAGATGTGCTTGTGCTTGTGCAAGAGATAAATATAGCACATGGTAGCTTTATTCCATAGTAGAATGATGTTATTCAATATGCACTTGTGCTTGTGAAAAAGGTAAAGCTAGCACACTGAAATGATGTTGTTTGAAATGTGCTTGTGCTTGTCCAAGAGGGAAAATTAACATGTGCTAGTCTTCCCCCATGGTGAATGATGTTCAAGATGTGCTTGTGCTTGTGCAAGAGGGAAAGCTAGCATGCATTAGATTTCCTTCATGGTGGAATGATATTGTTTGAGATGCACTTGTACTTGTGCAAAAGGGAAATCTAACACGTGATAGCTTTTCTCCACAGTGGAATGATGTTGTTTGAGATGTACTTTTGCTTGTGAAAAATGGAAAGCTAGCACATGCTAGCTTTCCCCCATGGTGGAGTGATGTTGTTCAAGAAACGCTTGTGGTTGTGCAAGACAAAAAACTAGCACATGCTATCACTCCACTATGGTGGAATGATGTTGTTCGAGATGAACTTGTGCTTGTGAAGGAGGGAAAGCTAGCACACACTAGCTTTCCCACAGAGTGGAATGTTGTTGTTCAAGATGAACTTGTGCTTGTGAAGGAGGGAAAGCTAGCATGCTCTAGCTTTACCCCATGGTTGAATGATGTTATTTGATATGCACTTGTGCTTGTGCAAGAGGTAAATGTAACCTTCCCCCATGATGGAAATGATGTTGTTTGAGATGCACTTGTGCAAGACAAAAAGCTAGAACACACTAGCTTTCCCCCACAATGGAATAATGTTGTTCGAGATGTGCTTGTGCTTGTGCAAGACAAAAACTAGCATGCGCTAGATTTCCTTGTGCAAGACAAAAAGCTAGAACACACTAGCTTTCCCCCACAATGGAATAATGTTGTTCGAGATGTGCTTGTGCTTGTGCAAGACAAAAACTAGCATGCGCTAGATTTCTCCCATGGTGGAATGATGTTGTTCGAGATGCACTTGTGCTTGTGCAAGATAGAAATCTAGCACACATTGGCTTCCCCCTAGTGGAATGATGTTGTTCGATATGCGCTTGTGGTTGTGCAAGAGGGAAAACTAGCATGTGCTAGTTTTCCCATGGGTGGAATGATGTTTTTCGATATGTGCTTGTACTTGTGCAAGACGAAAAAGATAACACATGCTATCTTCCCCCCACGGTGGAATGATGTTTGATATGTACTTGTGCTTGTGCAAGAAAAAAAGCTAGCACACGGTGGAATGATGGTGTTCAAGAAGTGCTTGTGTTTGTGCAAGAAGGAAAACTAGTATGAACTAGCTTTACCCATGATGGAATGATGTTCGAGATGCGTTTGTGCTTGTGCAAGAGGGAAAGTTAGCATGTCCTAGCTTACCCCCACGATGGAATGATGTTATTCGAGATGCACTTGTTCTTGTATACGAAGGAAAGATAGCATGCACTAGCTTTCCTCCACAATTGAATGATGTTCAAAACGCGCTTTTGTATGTCCTAAAAGGAAAACTAGCATGTACAAGTATTCCTTTATTGTGCCATGTTGTTGTGGGAAATGCTATTTTTTTTGTGCTAGAAAGAAAGATTTCCTTCACGATGCAATGATGTTGTTGGCAATGTGTTGGAAGAAAAACTAGTAGGGGGTACCTTTCATTCATGGTGCAATATTTTTGTTGACAATGTACTTGTGCTTATGTTATAAGGAAAGGCAAAGGAAAACTAGCAGGTGCTAGCTCTTCTTTACAATGCAATGCATTTCTTGACAATGCACTTATGCTTGTACTAGAAGGAAAGCTAGCATGTTCTAGATTTCATTTGAGTGTGTATTAGAAGGAAAGCTAACATGTGCTAGCTTTCATTCATAGTGCAATGTTTTTGTTGGCAACACGCTTGTGCTTGTGCTAGAAGGAAAGCTAGTGTGCACTAGCTTACCTTCACAGTTGAATATTATTGTTGGAAATAGCTAGTGCTTTTGCAAGAATGAAAGCTAGCATATGCTAGCTTTCCTTTACGGTGCAATGTTGTTGTTGGTAGTGTGCTTGTGTTAGTGCTAGACGAAAAATTAGCATGTGATATATTTCCTTCATTATGCAATGTTGTCGTTATTGTGCTACAAAAAACGTTTCCTTCACAGTGTAATGTTGTTATTGGCAATCCACTTGTGCTTATGCTAGAGGAAAGATAGCACCTGTTAGCTTTTGTTTGTGATGTAATGTATTTCTTAGGAATGCACTTGTGCTTGTACTAGAAGAAGAGATAGCATGTGTTAATTTTCCTTTATAGTGCAATTTTTTTGTTGGCAATACACTTATGTTTGTGCTAGAAGGAAGGCTAGCATGTGTTAGCTTTCCTTATTTGTGGAATGTTGTTGTTGGAAATGCATAGATGCTTGTGCAAGAGTAGTAGGAACTAGATTTCCTTCATGTTGCAGTGTTGTTGTTGGCAATTTGTTTGTACTGATGATACAAAGAAATCTAACATGTGTTGGTTTTCCTTCATTGTGCAATTTTGTTGTGGGAAATCTTGTTGATCTTGTGCTAGAAAGAAAGTTTTCCTTCACAATGCAATGTTGTTGTTGCCAATATGTTAGAAGGAGAGCTAGAAGATGCTAGCTTTCCTTCATGGTGCACTATTGTTGTTGGCAATGTGCTTATGTTTATGCTAAAAGAAAAGCTAGCAGGTGCTAGCTTTCCTTCACGATGCAAAACATTACTTAGCAATGCACTAGACTTGTTTGTACTATAAATGTGCTAGCTTTCATTCACAGTGCAATATTTTTCTTGGAAATACGCTTGAGTTTGTGCTAGAAGGAAAACTAATGTATGTTATCTTTCCTTCACACTAGAATGTTGTTGCTGAAAATGTGTGTGTTCTTATGCAAGAAGAAAAGCTAACAAGTGCTAGCTTTCCTTAATGGTGTAGTGTTGTTGTTTTCAACGTGTTCCTACTGATGCTAGAAGGAAAGCTAGAATTCACAAGTATTCCTTCATTACACAATGTTTTTGTGGGCAATGCTATTGTTTTTGTGTTAGAGATAACATGCGATGGTGCTAGAAGGAAAGCTAGCATGTGCTAACTTTCCTTCATTGTGCAATGTTGGTGT
This sequence comes from Picea abies, assembly GCA_900067695.1. NCBI lineage: Eukaryota > Viridiplantae > Streptophyta > Pinopsida > Pinales > Pinaceae > Picea > Picea abies. The sequence goes on along the minus strand of CBVK0103063303.1, from coordinate 581 downwards.
GGGAAATTTTGTTGTCCTTGTGCTAGAAAGAAAACTTTCCTTCATAGTGCAATATGGTTGTTGGCAATGTCTTAGAAGGAAACATAGAAAGCACTAGCTTTCCTTAATGGTGCAATATTGTCGTTGGGAATGCATTTATGTTTATGCTAGAAGGAAAGCTAGCAAGTGCTAACTTTCCTTCACGGTGTAATTTTGTTGTTGGTAATTGATTATGCTTGTGCAATCAATTCCTCAAGGGTGCCTTTGTCCTAATGATCACCATGGTTTGTATTTTGTCTTTGAATGTGTCCGGTGTTGGATTTGAAACAAGCTATGAAGATCCATGACGATGCAATAAGTAGTGTATTTAAATATGATGTTGTTGTTGGTTTTGCATTTGTTCTTGAGTTGGAATAAAAACTAATGGTTTATAGTTTTTCTTCTGACACAAGCACAATGATCCAATAACAATCTTTTGAGCCACAAAATATTGTGATCTCTATACAATTTTGAAGTTTATGAATAATGTATGATTAAGTATACTATACTTTTCTTCCAATGCACAAGTATGCAACTATTAAAGTAACAAGCACAATTATTTT
>CBVK0103063284.1:0-24934 GCA_900067695.1 Picea abies | reverse complement strand
TTGTAAATGTTGTGCATATTGTAATGCCATAATATGACATTACAGACATTAATGACATCATTAATTGTTTGAAATCAATGACAATATTTCCAACAATATCCCCCTTTGTCATTGATGGCAATCTTGCAACAAAACACATAGTCCACCATGCATAGAAAGAATTATCCCCTTGTATGAAACTCTCCCCCTGTCTACGAATATCTTAGGAATAGAGATAATTCTCCCCCTATCTAAAAATATCCCTCTTTGACATCAATGGAAAATGGATGATCCCCTTGAACTTGTGCTTCTACTGAAGCACTCGGTCGAAACTCTAGTCAATTTTCATGTTGGGTCTGTCAGATAGTTGGATTAGGTTGATGGAAAATTGGTATGGATTGTTGGTTTTCATTGATGTCAACCATTGAAAAGTGATATTGTATATTGATGTCAACCCTTAGTGATTGATGCCAACCCTTGGAGAAATTCTAGTAGAGAATTACAGTAGCACAAAGGTTTTGGTAATGGACCCAAGTTTGTTTGATGTATAATGGTATGAGTTTTAATATATTTGAAGGTAATAATATTCTATATGGGTATTACATGTCATGTCATTTCCAGTGGTATGTGGAACATCACATAAATACTCACGGTTAGAGAGTTATGGCCATGTGAAGTTGGAGAACCCAGGTTTGGGTAATGGACCCAAGTTTGTTTNNNCCATGTGAAGTTGGAGAACCCAGGTTTGGGTAATGGACCCAAGTTTGTTTGATGTATAATGGTATGCATTTTGATATATTTGTAGGTAATACTATTCTAGATGGATAGTACATGCCATTCCATTTTTGGTGGTCTGTGGAACGTCACATAACTCCTCACGGTTTAAGAGTTATGGCCTTACGAATTTGGAGGACCCTCATATGTTGGCTTGAAGCCCCAAAATGTCAAACTAGTCAAATTGGTTTAAGGGATTTTAGAAGGTAAATAATAAAGTGAAGTGATGAGTATACTATAATTCAAAGTGAATACAAAATAAACTATTTAAATAATAAATTTAATGGAGAAATTACTAAGTGGACAAGTGGTTAGAATTGGGTTAGCCCTAAAATAAGGAAAGTGGTTTAAGATGGTTAGAAGGTAACCCCTTAGGTAAAGTGAAGTGATGAGTGTACTATAAGTAAAAGTGGATACAAAATAAATTATTTAAATAATAAATTTAATGGATAAATTACTAATTGGACAAGTGGTTAGAAGTTGGTTAACCCTAAAATAAGGAAAGTCGGTTAAGATGGTTAAAAGGCAACCCCTTGAGGAAGCTACATGAAAGTATAAATAAGAGGCAAGGCACTCTCATTTTAAACACACTTGAGCATATTGAATATATACATGTGACTGAGGTAACCAAAGGATATCTAAGATGAATTTCAGAGGGAAGGTGATGTAAATAAGGTCGAAATTCAAGGGAGGATAAATTCTTTTGATGATGCTTTCTAAAGTATGTTATTTACAGGTCATCTCACCATTTTCGCAATAATGTTTTTCCTAGAATGATTCAGAATGTGAAATTGGGAGGCCATTGAGGAAGCATATCCAAATAGATGTGGTACAAATTTCAACTTTTGGGTCATTGTAGTTTTGGAGTTACACTCTGTGGAAAACAAAGTTTGTGGCTAGTCCTGAAACTAGTCTAAAACAGGTGTTTCGGGTAAAAATGTCACAAAGTATTCGTAACAGATCCAAATTTAGTAAGTCCAAATGTGTTGGTTACAATATAGTCTTTAGTATTCTATGTAAAATTTTCAGATCCATACAACAAATATTATGTGTGGGGCACACTCTACAAGTTCTCTCTCTAGGGTAAGACAAAATTCACAAGGTATGCCATTTTTGATATAACTTCTTTTCTGAGAGGTTCCACGTAGTGAAACCTGGAGGAATTTCATAAAAAACACTGAAGAAAATTGTGTACTACTTTTATATCTTTGTTCATTACATGTACATAGTTATGATTATTTCAAGTTAGGGTTGTTGACTAATCCAAAACTAGTCATGTGAGACTAAAGTAAAGTTTGATGAAAATGCTAGTTTCTTGTTGTTAAAGTTAATGAAGGTTAGCAGGCATGTGATCATATACACTAGGTCTATTACAGAGTTACAAATCATATTTGGATGATGAAATTAATGAAGGCTTTTGGTTGAGGCACATGTTGGGTACATGGTTGAGACAAGTAGTTGATCAGTTGGCACATACATGAGGTGTATAGTTGATGATGTTGGTACATCTTGATGAGTCATAGTTGATGAGTAGTTGATACATGATTGGTACATACTTGGTACATGGTTGGAGGCACTTGTTAGTAGTATTGTTGAAACAAGTTTTATGGATGATGTAGCATACTTGTATTGGTATATTATTAGAAGCACATATTGATCTTGGTGATGATTATGAGTTGTTGTGTTATGCTTGGTTGATGCACATCTTTGTGAGTTGTCTTGGTGATTGATATTGGTGAGTAGATCTGTTTTAGTTAATAAGATTGATGAGACAGGTTGTTGTGATAGGTTGTTTGGACAGGTTGGTGTGACAGGTTATTCGTACAGGTTTGGTGCATGGTTGATGCACTTATTCATGGTACAGGTTGGTGCATGGTTGATGCACTTGTTTATGGTACATGTTGATTATAGGTTGTTTGGTATAGGTTGGTGCATGATTGATGCACTTTTTTATGGTACAGGTTGATTACAGGTTAAGGTACAGGTTGATGCATGGTTGATGCATGGTTCAAGTTATTGGTACATGTTGTTTGGTTGGTACAGGTTTACAACAATATATCTCACAGTGATAGTGTGACAACGGTTCCATCATTCTACTTATATACCAGGATGGTTGGACGGGGCAAGGACAAGTGGTTGTAGCCACTTTCCAGTTGTAGCCGAAGAACATAGGGTGTTGTAGCCTCCTTCTAGTTGTAGCCAGATAATTGGGGAGTTGGAGCTTCGCTCAAGTTTTATCTTGAGAAAATAGGGGGTTGGATTCTCCTTCCAGTTGCAGCTGGAAAGAAAAGGAAGTTGGTGCTTCCAATGAATTTAATTCTTAAAGACATTTAAGAAAAATCATTATGTGGTTTTCTCCCACTTTGGGTTTCCACGCAAAACACTTGTGTACTATGTATGTGTGTGATTTCTCTTTTGTTCATTGTTTATTTACTCTACAACTATTGGATGATAATGCTACATTGATATAACAATTGCATTTTTTGGTGAAAAGGGATTATATTTCTCTATTACTAATTCACCCCCCCTCTCAGTAATCGAACAATTGGTATCAGAGCCAATTCCTTCAGGAAACAATTTAACCACTGAAAGGAGATCATGGATTATTCTGAGAATGGAGTACCAATGTTTAATGGTCAAAATAGTTTTAGGTATGAGATTTGGAGCATAAGGATGAAAGTATTTTTATAGGAACAGGGACATTATATTTGGCTATCAGTTGTTACAGGATATGATAGCTCAAAAAGGGAAAAGACTGCAGCCAAGAAGGAATTGAAGAAGAATAACAACATATCAATGGATTTCATCTGGGAAGGATTAACTAATCCGGTAAGATAAAAGGTTGGTAAATGTCCATCATCCAAATAAAATTTGGATAAGTTACATGACATATATTCTTCACCCATCATAGATTCAGAAAATGCCAAAGAAGATGCAAATATAGAACAAGAAGAAAGATGTTCATCATGTCAGACAGATTCAAAAGAAGAAGAGCATGAAGAAGTAGGAGTTGATTACAGAGAAAAAATGATCAATGCAATTGAATATCTAAAGAAATAAATAGAACAAAACAAGTCATCAAAGAAAGAATTGATGAAGCAAAAGGAAAGTGTTCAAGGTTTCGAAAAATATTAGCAGGCCATCAAGAATTTAAGAGCTCAACTAGAAGAGGCCATAAGAGTTGAAGAAACTCTAGAATATCAAAAGAAATGTTTAGAAGCCAACATAGAAACACAAAAGGAAGAATCAGAAAAGAGAGAAAAGATACTGATGGATCATCTCAAGGAAAGAACCAATGACTTAAACCAACTTGAGGAAGAGTTTGGTTAATAAGAGAGAAGACCGAAAGAAGAAATAAGTACATTGAAAATCCAACTTGAAGAAGCAAAGAGAACAAAACAGGTCATGAAGTCTCAGATAATGAAGAAAGAATAAGAGGTTGATAATATTGAAGAATAATTTGTCACACTAAGAGTCACAGATAATGAAGAAAGAATAAGAGGTTGATAATCTTGAAGAAGAATTTGTCACACTAAGAGTCAAAATCGTCAATCTCAACAAGAACGTCGAAGAGACAAAAACATTCACATCAGTTGTAGAGAATGAAGAGAAGCATTCTACGTTGCTAGAAAAGAAGAATGAAGAAAATAGAAAGAGTTATGCAGAAGTACTCAAAGGGAGCAATCATGGTCAACCAAAATCTAAGAAAACTAATGGTGACAACCCCCTTCCCTCCTTTGGGCTGGCATGACCTCCCGATCTAGGATCATTCAAGTCGTCGAACCGAATGGTTTGTCAGGATCCTAATCGAACCAATTTCAACTTGACACAGACCCTCTTTACTTCCTCGACACTCACGATGTGGCACTTGCAGACCCTCTCCTTAGTGCTTTTAACCTTTGCGCCAACGCTGATAGTTCTCCATGCTAGGATTTATTTCTGATGTGACCACAGAATATGACCGTGGGCTAGCTCCCTTCATGACCCCATGCTTTTGGACTTTCGCGAGCTGCTTCCTCCTTTTCCCGATTTCTGAATTGACGAATAATTTAGGACCAGATCTATGGTCTATTCTCCTCTTACGATCAATGAATGTGATCACTTCGTGATTTTATACTTTGTGAGTCCTCTCGTCTCCTGACTTTGCTTTCCTATCTTGCGAATCAACGATTCACCGATCCAAGTCCACGTTCCCTCCTTGATGGACGAATAAGATTCCTTCGGTTCTCAGCTCTTCGAGACTTCCTCTAGAATCTTATCTGAAGGGTTACTTCTTCGAAATACACGATTCTCTGCCACGTGCCTTCCATATCTAATGGTCTGGATTCTAAACGCTCTTCGTGACTTTGCGAAGATCCTTGTTTTCTCCCGGTAAACCTTCCGAATCTCTTTCTCTCGAAATTCTTGATATTCTTCCACCTTTCTTCTCCTTAATGATGGATGAATTCTCTGTCTTTGAGACTTTGGCAAGTCCTTGACTCCTTTCCAAACTTAGTGCATTTCACCTTTTGAGACTTGGAATGTTCTTGAATACTTTCTGCACTCCCTGCAGAAACCTGTGAAACTCTCCTGCGACTTTGCTCCACTTGAAAACCTCCAAGGTTCCAAGTTCCTCTGCAAGTTTGTCATGCCCTCCTGGTAGCTTCTCTCCCTTCCTCCCGAGATTATAAGATGAACTCACAACACCTTAGGCACACTCCTTGCGCTTGGCTTAGTTCTTCGATGGATTATCCCTTAGACTTATGGAAAGGTTTAAGGAATCTCCTTTCCTTTGTCGATGCACTTCTTGTAAAGCCTTCCTTCACAAGAATTTTCAACAATTATGGGATTCTCCAACACCTTCAACCATGTTTCTCCTGTGTATTCTCACTCTAGCTCGATGCCCCCCTGGTAGATTATTCCAGAGTGTTCAGTAACTCTGGACTGTGCTTCTCCCCATACAGTATTTCTTTTCAAGGAACTTAACTGCCTTGAAATTTCTCCCTGAGCTTGTATATTAATCTGGTGTGCCCACCTGGAAACTTCTCTTCTGACACCACTGAGTTTAGGTATGCACTCACTTCATCTTACATAGTTTCCAATCTCTGTCGCACACTCCTTGCACTTAGCCTAGAGAAATAAACTTAACTCAACACACTCTCAGATAGAAAACAATATCCCTATCCCTGTAGATGATTTGTAACATTCATCTACAATTCAAATTCATGTAAAAGACATTCATAACACACCACCCATTCAAAAAAAAGGGTAAAACAGGAAAAACTGTCATTTTCTATTAAGGGTAGAACGTTAAATTACAATATTAGAGTCCGAGCTGCAACTGAGTCTCGACTCTCTCCACTTCTCTCCCTACAACATGACCTATCCAACCCAACCAACTAACCTCTACTTTTCTTACAATACAAATATTTATACAAGAGGGGCTCTATGATATTCCCTCATAAGCTACCTTAGTGGTGTCAAATCACCATTCAAAATGCCTATCGAAAGGGAAAATTACAATGATGGAAATATGCTCCAAATCAGGTGTAGATCCATTCTGCTACCAACCTATTAATGGCGACCTTATCTCCAGCTTGTGTGAAAGAAAAACTTGGATTTTCCATCTTGTCTTCAATTAATGCCTGGATCACATCTTGGATTCTTGAGGAAAAAATGAGAGGGCGGCGCCTCTCCTTCCTTGAATGTGCACCACACATGTAAACGAGTTGACGCGTGCTGAGGTGGAGTGATTCTCCTGCATCATACTCCACAGTGGAAAAAATCATGAGCTCCTTCTCATGAGATTTCCAACGTGGCTGAAATCCACCTGGATCCCAAACTTTCCCTTGAAGTTGTCTCTCAGATCCTCTGCTCCGTTGTTACTATTCTCGCATATTCCCTGCTACTCGTGCATGTTTCCTTTCATCCAACTTCCTCTTGCTGACCAATTCCTCTTCCGAATATGAAATCAACTTCCTTATCTCATCGATCACCTCGTCCAACTGCTCCGTCGGCTGGTTCTTTTGTTGCAGAATAGCTCGTTGCACTCCCTCCTTGTCAATGGGAAAATCACACCGACTTCCCAATACATCTTCTCCCTTTGTGTCATTATCTTGCCACTCTATTGTAGTCTTCACTCCTGCAGGCTCCTTATCACTGAACTACTACTCAACTACCACTTCTCCTGACAGATTCGCTTCTTCCAGTCCCTCAGTTGTTCCCATTCCAACTTCCTCCAGCTGTGACTCGTGCTGGTGTATCTCTTCTGGCATGGCTATTTCTCGGCAACCACCTTATGGTTTTGGATTGCCCAACCAATCCTCCAATGACTTTAACTCCAATTCCCACTAAGTGAATAACTCAACTAGGCGTTCTCCTTCTGTTGGGACATACATCAATATCTGTTCCGTTTTCTTTATGACAGTCTCTGTTGGATGTCTTTTTGTCGCATATGCAACATCTGTGCTAGCCTCTCCTCGAGTGCTTGGTAGGAATACCTCAAGTCGTCCAATGATTAGAACACTCCTCTAATCCTCCTCCTCTATGATGAAATTTTGTAACTTCTCATCATCTTCATTCACGTGGCTCACAGTTTTGCGCAAATCTCCATCTGAGTGAGGTCTCTCTCTTGCCTCCTCTTCATCTATCAATGAAATCTCAGCTGAGCTCATCTCTTCTCCCTTTCCCACCTGGAAATCTTGGATGTATCCTCTGCCCACCTGGCAGGTTACAAGATCCACTAATCCATTCTCATTGCCCATCTGACAACCTAAGAGACCTTTTCTAGATCTCTTTCCCTTATGATTGAGTATTTCATCATGCCTCAACCACCTTTTTAACACCTGTTGTCAACTTCTGGCCAAGAAATTCTGAACAAGCCACTTAGTTGTTCTCTTCATAGGCCATTCGTACCTCCAATGTACCTTTGACTCCTGTTGCATCTTGAATGCAAGCTTCTCCATCTGTTCTCATATTTCACTAAGCTCCTTGTCCATCTCTGCCTTGTTCTTATGTGAATGGACTTCTCCTTGGCCCTGCTTGTGACTTTCAATGGACATCTTTTTTTGTCTACAACCCACCCTTATGTTTATCATCTGCTGCATGCCTTGCAACAACTCCAACATAGCATCGTACGCTGTCTCCCTGGATTACATAAATCAATTCTACATCTGCTCCTTCATATCCTTCCTCACCTACTGTCTACATGCAAAATCAACACCTGATACCACTCCTAGTATTAGACTATCTCTCTCATCTCCCTTCATCCATACTTTGCAGACAAAATTAAGCTATGATACCACTCTTGGTGACAACCCCCTTCCCTCTTTTAGGCTAGCACGACCTCCCGGTCTAGGATCATTCAAGTCGTCGAACCGAATGGTTCATCGAGCTCTTGATGGAATCAATTTCAACTTGACACAGACCCTCTTTACTTCCTCAACACTCATGATGTGTCACTCGCGAAGCCTCTCCTTAACACTTTTAACTCTTGCACCAATGATGCTAGTTCTCCATGCTAGGATTTCTTTCTGATGTGACCACAGACTACGACTGTAGGCCAGCTCCCTTCGCAACCCTGTTCTTCGAGACTTTCGCGAGCTACTTCCTCCTTTTCCCAATTTTCAAATCGACAAATACTCCAGGACCAGATCTATGGTCCATGCTCCTCTTACAATAAAAAACTGCGATCACTTCGCGAGTTTAGACTTCACGAGTCCTCTCATCTCCCGACTCCACTTTCCTGTCTTGCGAATCAATGATACGCCGATCCAACTCCACGTGTCCTCCTCGATGGACGACTAAGATTCCTACGACTCTCATCTCTTCGAGACTTCCTCTTGGCTCTTCTCCGAAGGGTTACTCCTTTTAAATACATGATTCTTTGCCACGTTCCTTCCAGATCTAACAACCTAGATTCGAACTGCTCTTCGCGACTTCGCGAAGATCCTTGTTTTCTCCCTGTAAACCTTCTGAAGCTCCTGCTCCTGAACTTCTTGATATTCTTCCACCTGTATTCTCCTTGATGATGGATGAATTCTCCATCTTCTAGACTTTGGAAAGTCCTCAAATCCTTTTCACACTTAGTGCAATTCACCTTTCGAGACTTGGACTATTCTTGAATCATTTCTGTACTCCTTGCAGAAACCTGTGCAACTCTCCTGCGACTTTGCTTGGCTTGAAAACCTCCAAGGTTCCAAGTTCCTTTGTGAGTTTCTTGTGCCCTCCTAGCATCTTCTCACCCTTCCTTCTGAGCTTATAATATGAACACACAACACCTTAGGTTCACTCCTTGCACTTGGCTCAGTTCTTCGATGGCTTCTCCCTTAGCATTATGGAAAGGTTTAGGGCATCTCCTTCCCTTTATCGACGCACTTATTTCAAAGCCTTCCTTCACCAGAATATTCATCAATTAATGGATTCTCCAACACCTTCAACCATGTTTCTCTTGTGTATGCTCACTCTAGCTCGATACCCTCCTGGAAAAGTAGTCCAGAGTGTTCAGTAACTCTAGACTATGCTTCTCGCCACACACTCTTTCTTTTCAAGGAACTTAACCGCTTGGAAATTTCTCCCTGAGTTTGTAAATTAACCTGGTGTGCCCTCCTGGTAACTTCTCTTCTAATTCCACTAAGTTCAGGTATGCACTCCTTGTGTCGACTTATAGAGTTTCTAATCTCTGGCATGCATTCCTTCCACTTAGCTTAGAGAACCAGACTTAACTCAACACACTCTCTGATAGAAAAAAATATCCCTATCCTTGAAGATGATTTCTAACATTCATATACAATTCAAATGCATGTAAAAGACATTCATAAAACACCACCCATTGAATAGAAAGGAAAAACAAGAAAAACTGTCATTTTCTATTAATGGTAGAACGTCAAATTACAATAGTAGAGTCCGAGCTGCAACTGAGTCTTGACTCTCTGCAATTCTCTCCCTACAACATGACCTATCCAACCCAACCAACCAACCTATACTTTTCTTACAATACAAATATTTATACAAGATGGGATCGATGAGCTTCCCTCACAAGCTACCTTAGTGGTGTCAAATCACCATTCAAAATGCCCATCGAAAGGGAAAATTACAATGATGGAAATCTACTCCAAATCGGATGCAGATCCATTCTACTATTAGCCTATTAATGGTGACCTTATACCTAGCTTGTGTGATAGCACAACTTGGATTTTCCAGCTTGTCTTCAATTAATGCTTGGATCACGTCTTGGATTCTCAAGGAAAAAATGAGAGGGCGTCGCCTCTCCTTCCTTGAATGCTCACCACGCGTGTAAACGAGCTGGCACATACTGAGGTGGAGCGATGGTCCTGCATCAACTAATAAAGATACATATTCAAGAAGACCATCCATGTTCAAGCCACAAAGAAGCTTCAATCATGATCATGATCAGTCAAGGCAAGAATTTAGAAGGACTACACCACAAAGAAGATCATTCGCTCCCAGGTATGCAAATTCCATTTATGGTCATTGTTTTTATTGTACTGACTTTGGACATAAGGTTGCAGATTGTAGGGATTATAAAATAAATTTTCAAGCAAGAAATGCCTATGTGGCCCCATGTAACATGGAATGTTACAAATGTCATAACTATGGACACATAGCTCATGATTGTAGAAGCATGATCGATACTTCCATGAAAGATAACAGTGATATCAGATATAAGAAAGTATGGATAAGAAAACAAGACGAACAGGTGAAAAAATACCAGGTCCCAAAGTTCGCAAGAGTGACAATAAAATGAGATGAATAAAAATCTACAGAGAAAAAGAAGGATGTTAGATATAGAAATCTTTGGAAAATAAATGAAAGAAATGAAGGACAAGTAAATAAGGAACAGGTTCAAGAGATTGTACTTTTAGGTATTGTAGTGAAAGATGAATCCATAGACAAAAATAAAGAAGTCATAGCTTAGAGAGATGATGAATATATCAATGAATATGATGATGAATACACATCAGAGAAGGAATTATTCTGAACCATCTGTCTTAGAGACTCCTAGGTGATATGAATATTAGATAGGGGGAGTCTATGTGATAGCTGTGATAGACCAAAGAACCATCCTTTGAGCATCTTACCGAGTTTGAGAAGATAGATCCAGAGCAGTCAGTTAACAGAAGTACAATTTGATATATTAATCAAGACTTCATGATAGTATAGTGACAAATGGGTCAACATTATGGACAGTTGCGCAAGTAGAGTCTTGGACAGTATGGACAGAGATGGATTTGTAAGAATACTTAGCAGGTTTGGATAGATATATGAAAGTGGACGAGAGCATGGATTCATAGATTGGTTCAGAGAGTGGTTCAAAGATAAAGGAACATTATCATAATGCATGATAATTAAAAAGGAAATGGCTCAAACAATGCTAATGGATTCCAAATTGACAGATATTTTTTGGACACATACGGTGCATACAATAGTTCACATTCAAAACAGAGTAATGCTCATAAATAAAAATGACAAAACTCCCTACGAACTATGGAAAGGAAGCACAACCAACAACCTCTACATCAAGGTAACTCAAGATAGTATTTTATTAATTGAAATTTATGTTGATGATATTGCTTTGGAAGTACTAATGAAAGGTTAAGCCAGAAATTTGCAAAGGATATGCATAATGAATTTGAAATGTCATTACTTAGAGAACTATCCTTCTTTTTGGGTCTTTAGATATGTCAAAGCAACCAAGGAAGTTTTATTTCTCAAACTAGGTATATCATAGAAATGCTAAAGAGGTTCAGAATGGAAGAGTGAAAACTAGTTACCACTCCTATGCAAACCAGTTGCAAGTTGAGAAAATATGATGATTCAAAGTCTATAGACCAGAGGCAATATAGGTCAATGATTGGTATCTTACTATATGGGACATCATCTAGACCATATGTAATGTAGGTAGTTGGATAGGTGACATGATTTCAAGAAGCACCAAAGGAATCACATGTATTAGCAGTGAAGAGTTTGGATTATGGTATCCAAAAGGAAAGGATCTATCACTTATTGCCTACACATATGAAGATTGGGCATGTTGCATTGATGATCGACGAAGCACCAGTGGAGCAACGTTCTACTTGGGTGAGTATTTAGTATCATGGTTAAGCAAGAAACAATTATAAATATCCTTATCTATAGCTGAGGTAGAGTATATTGCAACAACAACATGTTGTACACAATTTCTATGGATGAAACAAACTCTGACAGATATAGAGGTTGGGTATGATGAGCCCATTCCAATCTATTGTGATAATACAAGTGCCATCAATATCTCAAATAACTCGGTGATGCACTCCAAGATGAAGAACATTCCAATCAAGTATCACTTTCTATGGGAACAAGTTGCAGAGAAGAACATCATAGTTGAATATGTGGGCACAAAAGAATAAGTGGCAAACATATTTACAAAACCGCTTCCACGAGAAGCCTTTGAGTAGGAGACAAGGAGTAATTTCTACTCCAAAATGAATGATTTTGAATGCTTATCTTATATGTATTAGATGTACATGAGGAAGCACCATAAATATGACAATTTAGGTTGGGAGATCAGTTTCAGGAAGATTTTAGTTAGGGGGAGTATCCCCAAGGAAAATTCAGTTAGGGGGGGAAGCTCTGGATGGAAAGATACCTTTTCCATTGATGAAAAAGGGGGAGAGATTTATTAGATGCATGATAGAAATTCTTGGAGAGAGAGAACAGAGGCATGTAGACAAGGGGAACATCCAAAGGAGAGTTTAGTCAGGGGGAGTAACCCCAAATGGAGATACCCTTTTCCATTGATGTCAAAGGGGGAGAGATATAAATATTTATGAGGAGTATAAGCATGAATGTTATCATGACTAAGTGTTGCCATCAATGTTGGTGTTTCCATCAATGCCAAAGGGGGATATTGTCAGACAGTTGGATTAGGTTAATGGACAATTGGTATGGATTGTTGGTTGTCATTGATGTCAACCATTGGAGAGTGATATTGTATATTGATGTCAACCCTTAGTGATTGATGCCAACTCTTGGAGAAAGTTTGGTAGTGAATTCCGGTAGCACAAAGGTTTGGGTAATGGACACAATGTTTTTTGATGTATAATGGTATTATTTTTAATATATTTTAAGGTAATACTATTCTAGTTGGGTAGTACATGTCATGCCATTTCCGTTGGTATGTGTAACATCACATATCTCCTCACGGTTAGAGAGTTATGGCCATGTGAAGTTGGAGAACCTAGGTTTGGGTAATGGACCCAAGTTTGTTTGATGTATAATGGTATGAGTTTTGATATATTTGCATGTAATAATAGTTTATATGGACAGTACATGTCATGACATTTCTGGTGGTACATGGAATGTCACATAAATCCTCACGGTTTGAGAGTTATGGCCTTACGAATTTGGAGGACCCTCATATGTTGGCTTGAAGCCCCAAAAGGTCAAAGTAGTCAAAGTGGTTTAAGATATTTTAGAAGGTAAATAATAAAGTGAAGTGATGAGTATACTATAATTCAAAGTGAATACAAAAGAAATTGTTTAAATAATAAAGTTAATGGAGAAATTACTAAGTGGACAAGTAGTTAGAAGTGGCGTAGCCCTAAAATAAGGAAAGTTGTTTAAGATGGTTAGAAGGTAACCCCTTGAGGTAAAGTGAAGTGATGAGTGTACTATAAGTCAAAGTGGATACAAAATAAATTATTTAAATAATAAAATTAGTGGATAAATTACTAATTGGACAAGTGGCTAGAAGTTGGTTAAGCCTAAAATAAAGAAAGTGGGTTAAGATGGTTAAAAGGTAACCCCTTGAGGAAGCTATATGAAAGTGTAAATAAGAGGCAAGAATCTATAATTTTAAACACACTTGAGCATTGTTAGGTGTTTTATATGCACTAAAAAGGACACTAAACTACCCTCAATTAAATTGTCAACCCGGGGTAAGCAAACTTAGAGTTGTAGCAAAATATATGCCAAAGGTAAAAAGGTTGGTAGGAGTATAGTCTAAATATGGAAAGCAACTATCTAGGGCTAATCTACTCAAGAAAACCTATCTAATGAACAAACCCTACTAAGCAAATTTAAACTAGGTAACCTAAGTACTTTTGGGCCAAGGACTGATGGATAGTTCCTAAGAAAGCGAATGAAAACTCTATGTAAAGAAAACTAGTTCATGACAGTAAGCAAAGGTAAACTACTAAGCATACTAAGAAAATGATGAAAGAAAACTACCTTTAACTTGCCAACCTACATTCAATGAGCAACTACCTTATGAAAGCAATTAAATAAGAAAGTAAGCAAAAGCACCTATCTAACCTATTAAAGAAAATAGACAAGCAAGCAAAAACACCTAACTAACCTACTAAAACAAAAGACAAGTAAGCAAAGACAACTATCTATCCTACTAAAGCAAAGGGACAAGTAAGCAAAGACTTCTCATTGAACAACTACCTAGCCTAAGAGGCAAGTGAACTAAATGCCTAATGAAAAACTATTTCTCTTGCATGAAAGGAAATTTAAATGCTCAATGCAATACATGAAAGAAAATCTATTCTATTGAAAGCAAGAAAGATTAACAACTAAACTTAGGAAAACAAGAAACTATCTCTTCTAATCTACGAAAGCAAGAAACTATCTTTAATCTATGAAACACTCAAATGTAATGCTGATGGTTGTGTGAATTCCTTCGATGGTGGCAGATGATATCTCGATGACACTTAACCACAAAGGATAGTTCTGATGGTATAAGCTCAATACTAATTTCAATGGAAAAATGAAAGGTGTGAAGTAAACAGTCCAATGAAAACTTAGCCATGATAAGATTAATGTTAAATACCCTGAATATTCATGTACAAACCATTAATATCATAATGAGATCATCATTATCTAACTAAGGAATTTAATTGCATTTTAATCTATGAAAGGAATTTACGTAAAGGAAAACTATGCTATGTCTATTTTAACCATTCAAACTATGATAAGAAAATGAATTGAAAACATAAATTAAACTATGCTTATTAAAAAGTAAATTGACAATTAACCAACAACTAAACAAATGAATTCTATCTAAAACTAAGACAAGCAAACTATGATTAAGAACTAGAATTAAATCTATCCATCCATCAAAGATCCCTGTCAAATGAAACCCAAATAGAACTCTGTGTTATTCTAAAAACAACTCTGTTTTAAACTTGATTGTAAGATCATAAATAAAAGTGTAATCTGATATCTAGATGAATATGGGGTTAGTGTAGAGACTTGCAAGTCTATACCTAGCCCACAAAACTAATTCATGCTAACATAACTCATCACACTAACCTGCAAAAGAACAATAAAACAATTAAATCACAACTAGCTAATTAAAACATAAAACATGCATGTACAGGAAATAAAAGACAATTTAAATTATGAAATATATAAATAACACATTGATCATCACCAGATTGCTAGTGGCCCCTCCAGAAAGTCATGGTTACCCTCTACAAGCACACCACGAACTTCAACAGGCCGAATTCACCATGAAAGTCAAAAACATAGTTCTGGCACTATTCTGGCAACGTGAAAAATAAAAAATAGAGTATACTAAGTTTATCTCCAATATGATGGCTATTCTACTTGCTTAACAATCTAATGATCATGTTGGTAGTATTTATAGGTTTTCAACCCAGGTGGTCGACCATAGGAGGTTTGAACCACCTCTAAATTCAACAATTTACAATAAATGCATCCATAACTAACAAAATGGAGGAACCCAATGATCGCCCTCTTTGGAAAACTAAAATTGAGTTGTCTTGAGCTTAGTAGCTGGAGGGGGTGATGAAAAACAAAACCCATGTGCTTGATTTGTCCACCACTGGCCACCAATACCATAACCGCCAACTCGCCTTGCGTTTTTGTGCAATACTGTGTGCTGGAACTAGTGCCGGATCGAGTACCAGAACAAGTGATGGATCAAGTGCCAGAGCAAGAAACATGGTGTGTTTTACCTTGTAATAGCAGAAAAACATGAATTAACTCTTGGAAACCATAAAATATGATAAATTAAACTTGATTGAATCACAAAACACGAATTATACGCACCTCATGCTGATTATATCATTTTATCATAAAAATATTCAAAAAGATCCTTTGAAAGATAACAATGCATATTTACATATGACAAAAAGTGTATAATAACGTCATGAAAATGATCATATCTTGGGCCCAACATTACCCCCACACTTAGGATTTTGCAGGTCCCACTACAAACAAAAAGAAGTCATTCGTCGGAACTAGGCTTGTTGAGGAGGACCATCTTTAGAAGCCTCTCCTTTTTACTATGTAAGCTTAGCCTTGTGCCTCTTGTGTTGCTTTAATTGTGCTCTTAAGCTGTGGTTAGATTGGGTCATCCCATCAACCAACCATTGAAGGGAGTTAACTTTTTCCTGAAGGACTGCATTGTCATGATGAAGGTGTGCATCTATTATCATCCTCTCTTCTAATTGTTGGAGAA
This sequence comes from Picea abies, assembly GCA_900067695.1. Lineage (NCBI taxonomy): Eukaryota > Viridiplantae > Streptophyta > Pinopsida > Pinales > Pinaceae > Picea > Picea abies. Next base: position 8,712 of record CBVK0103063284.1, on the reverse strand, counting down.
GATGATGGTTTTCCATTTGTAGCTCTTCTATAGTTGGGGCATAATCAATGATCTCTGAGGAAGGCTTAGGTCCTTTGAGAGATGTGGCCAATTTATCAAATTTAGGATCAAGAGTGGGCATGGGTGAAGTAGGAGTGATGGGAGATCGGAAAGGTGAGGTAGGTTATGATTTCGTTTTCCTTAGTGGCTCTAATCCATCCACAAAGACTTATCTAGGTTTCTTATGAGGGCTCTCAAGGTCAGAGGATACTTGGATAAGATCCGAAGCAGGTGGAGGCTTTGCATAAGGCTTGGTTCTTATGTTCCGGGTACTCTTCCGAAAGGGTCCCTTACCAAATCAGTTGGCTCCTCTCTTGTTTGTGGGAATGATGGGAAAGTCTTGCTGCATTACTTTGTGGGGCTTCTTAGGTGTAGAATCAAGAGAAAATGAAGGCATTGGGGGGTCAACAATAGGCTTGTTTTGGTCTTTGTTCTTGGTCTTTTTCCCCGATGAAGAAGTAGGAATATCAACAAGCTTTTGGTATTGTTCCGACAAAGAGGGAGTTTGTGCAAGAGAGTTTGGAGTTTTTTGAGAGTGAGGCTTGGATGGAGAGATAGATTTTAGTCTAAGTGGCTTTTTGTCGGTCTTAACTGTCAAGTGAGGATTTGCAAATTGTTAGATAAAGGAATCCCAACTTTTCCCCTACTTCTCTAGTTCGATAAGAATGAGGAGTTTGATCAAACCATGGTGGAAGAGACTATTGTGGGGGTTGGTCACATTTTTCCTCACTTGAGAGGACATTTTCTCCAAGATTTTGAGAAAATAAAAGGGAAAGTTCAAAGGTTTATTGAACAAAAAATGAGCCAACAATCTAAAGCGACAAGCTTTGAAGGTGGAGTATCTACCTTCACATGTAATTAACCTTGTGATAATGATGAGGGGATTGACCAATTTTGGATTTATCCACTCCTTAGCATACCATTTCACTCCTGAAATGCTCTCGAATTCGGGCTTAAACACCCTGTTGTAACTTGAGCACGACAATTGATGATTCTTGAACCACCTATCTCCCATTCTTGGAAGTTTTTTTGTAGCGACAATTGACTCTTCTGTGACTGCAAAGTTGAGAGACCCTACATGTGCTATCTTTCCATAAAAACCAACTGCAAATTGCATAGAAAGATCATCATCATGGCCTTGCAAACTCGACTGAAATGGACCCCAGCCAACACGCAAGAACACTTCCCTGCACTGTGTGAATTATGGAATGGAAAACAAGTCTGCATAGGAGGATGGTTCGTATCGCTTGGCCATTGTGAAAGAGTTTGAATTCACTAAGAAAGGGAGAAATCGAGCCATGCAGAGACACAAATTGGGCACAGTCTGAGTGCAATTGGAAGAGAGGGAGAATTTTACCAAGCAAGGTTGCAAACAGGCCAAGAAATTGCACGGGTTTAACACAGTCTGAGTGTGATTAGAACAGAGGGAGAATTCGATAGAGGTTGGGTGTGATTCCTTAACCCAGGGTAGAGGAAATGGCAAGGGAAAATGAAACAATAGAGTGCCCAACCCGACTTTGGATGCTCTTATGGTGGAGTACGTTGCCCACATGTGCGTGCGAGCTACCATGTGTGGGAGATTCTAATTTGATGGCAAGCTTGGGAGAAAACGAGTGGTGAGTACATAGGTCAATGTCCAAGTCTTTTGACTTGGACATTTGATCATAACCATATGAGGCATATTTTAATCAATGCCTGTAACAAATTTAATTGAATGTAATTGAATTCTAGTTCCTTGGAATCTAGGATAGTTACTGGTATGCAATGCAATGGCACTTCAAACGACATTTCATCCGACACTTCATCCGACACCTCATACGGTACTTCATCTGTTACTCCTGTGTTAAGTGCATTTTTGCCTCTTTTAATGGATAGCCTGCAATTTTGAAGTGTTTTTGACAACCATAGTGGTTAATGAGTAGAGGCAGAGTGCTCCATGCTTACTCATTCTTCTTGTATATGACATATAGTGTCAAAACCTATAATGAATGGGTTATAGAAAGTGTCAAAACCTATAATGAATGGGTTGTAATGAACAATAAACCAATAAAGAGTGGTCTGTTAAGCATGAGTTCAGTAATGTATAGCACACAAGAGTTAAGCATTTAAAAATAACATGACTATCAATGTAATAACCTGTATCATGGTAATAATACAAAAATTCTTGCAAAGACTCTTTTCTCCAGGAAATAATCATTTGTCAGCTCATGAACCCCTCCCCCACACTTAAGTATTGTGACAGCTCACAATCAAAAGTATAGGAAACTAGTCAGTATCCCCCAATAGCCGAAGATTTACAGTATGTCAAGTGTAAAGATGAAATTTCATAGATTGGTCCGACGAGACAGTTAGGAGATGGCCCCACCTATAGGATAAGAGATCCTATATATAGATAAGAAGAGGTGGGAAAGAGAGTTTCAATAGTATTAGAGTCATTTCCCAATGGCAAATTGATGAGATTCATTAACCTTATCTTAACCACACATACTCCATGTCAGTTTTTTCTGCAAGTAATGCCGTACATTAGGACAAATTTAGATTTATTATTTATTTTTGTTAGATCATCATCCTTGCTAGGTAGAATGCCCTACTGCCAGCAAGCCTGTTCAGTACTCCAATGGGTTTACCTAGTCATACCACAGGTCGATACCCACTTCCAGTAGACCTGTTTAGTATCCCGGTGAGTTAACCTCTTAAACCCTTAGAGACTGGCCCTCCATCCTTTAAGATTTTAGTATAAGATTGCTTATGCAAGAAGATGGGGGAACAACTCTGAAACAACTTTTTCTTTCTTTTCTTTTTAATTGGGATGGTATTTATGTTAGAGGATGACTTTCCTTTATATTATTAGTGGTTGTCCCAATGTAAGGGGTACTTAAGCGGGCATGGCCTATCTAAAGATATGATATAATCAAGCTATTTAGTGTGTATTGGATGGTACCATCGAGAAAGAACAGAAAGGTATCTCTAGGCTCAACTTACTTTCTTATTTTGTAATTATTATGATGTTTCCATGACTAACTACTAACGAGACCTCCCTTGTTACTCTTTGATAAAAACACTTGACTCACTTACTCAGGTTTCTTGGAAAAACTATACAAGAGACTTCTAGGCTTGATAGTTATGGTATCACTTCCTTATATAGTGGTGAAGAGTTTCAAGAGAAACTGCTTTAGAATTCCTTAAAAATGATAATTTTTCAAAAACATGGCTAATTACAGTAAGTCACTATTCATTTGATTCTTTAGCAGACACAAAATGCAAGTATAACAATGCTTTGATGAAAGATCCTTGAAACTGTGTACTCCCGGTGAAATAATTATTTACAGAAACCTCTTAGAATTGCCTTATTACCAAAAAATATTTACATAGATACAGTAGGAAATATTAAGAAAAAAAAACCTTTCAATAACAAGGGGGGGCTTCCCCATTTACTAAGGCCAATGCCTTGTCAGCTGACATGACCTGTAGAAAATCCTCTCTGGAAATGGGCTTATGATAAAACTCAAGTCGCTGTCCATTTACCACAAAGGAGACTTGTCCATCGTTAATTGTTTTAATTTTTATAGCTTCATTGTCATATACAGTGTCTACCTTGTAAGGGCCAAACCAATGGGTGGTAAGTTTGCCTTTGAAGGTTTTGAATCAGGAACCAAACAATAGAGCCCAATCACCAAGCTGGAAGTGCTTCTTCTTAATAAACTTGTCATGCCACTTGCTCCTCTGGTTTTGGACTAATATCGTCTGTTGGATGGCATCTTGCCTGATTTCATCCAACTTATTCAACTGTAGGGATCATTGCTTCTGAGCATCATTTAGGTTCAATCCTAATTCTACGGAAATATGGAAGGTCTTTACTTGGAATTCTATTGGTAAAAGTACTTGTTTCCCGTACACTAGCTCATAAGGGGTATGCCCAGTGGTATTTATCCAGGTAGTTCGGTATGCCCACAAAGCCTATGGGAGCCTATCAGCCCAATCTCGGTGATGTAACTGAATAGTCTTGGTCAAGATGGATTCCATAAATTTGTTTGTGGATTCTACCTGACCATTGGCTTGCGGGTGGTATGCAGAATATTTACAATGTTTAATCCCATATTTCTCTGTTAGCTCTTTCATCATCTTGGAAGTGAATTGAGTGCCTTGGTTGGTAATGGTTTCAAAAGGGACACCGAAGAGGGTAAATATGTCTTCATAGATGAATTCGACAACAGACTTCTCTATGGCCCTAAATAGGGCTTTTGCCTCTACCCATTTGGTGACATAGTCCGTACAAACCAAAATATAGTTCTTCCTATGGGACATGGGTGAAATTGGTCCTACAAAGTCGAGGGCCCATTTTTCGAAGGGTTCTATCATAACTTGGGTCTGTAAAGGAATTTCATTAGCTGACGTAGGTCTACCTATCGTTTGGAAAATGTCACAACTTCTCACATACTTGGCAACATATTTGAAAATGCTAGGCCAATAGTAACCTGAATGTAATACCTTATATGCTGTACGTTTGTCAGAGAAATGGCCACCACATGGTCCATCATGACAACTTCATAGTATATCAAGTACCTTGTCCTCTCGGACACATCTATGAATAATCAAGTTAGGACCTATGCGAAAAAGATCATGACCAACCCAAGAGTAATAAGCACTCTGTGTAATAATTTTCCACTTTTCATGAGGTGACAAATGAGACGGTAATTTCCTAGTAGCTAGATAGTTTGCCATATCCGCAAACCATGGGGTATTGACAGAAAGGGAAAAGAGATGCTCATCTGGGAAACTATCATCTACAGGGAAATCATCATCCTCATTCTTTATGCGGGAAAGAAAGTTAGCTACTACATTATCCTTTCCAAGTCGGTCAAGCACAATGATTTTGAATTCTTTTAATAACAAGAGCCACCTAGTTACTCGTCCATTAGTTATAGGTTTGTTCATGAGAAACCTAATTGCAGAATGATCGGTGTGTACAAATACTTCATAACCTGTAATGTAATGACGAAACTCGTTAATAGCATGAAAAACTGCCAAGAACTCTTTCTCAGTGATTGTGTAGTTCAACTTAGTAGGGGACAAGTTCTTGCTTACAAAATAAATGGCATAGGACTGTTGGTCTTCTTTCTGCCCTAATATCCCTCCTATTGCAATGTCGGAGGCATCAGTGGATATATGAAATGGGAGAGTCCAATTGGGCCCTCTAAGAATTGGTGCCACCGACAGCTTGGATTTCAGGGTTTCAAAGGCAGTTTGACAATGCTCAGTCCAAACAAAAACAACATCTTTTATCAATAATCCAAACATAGGTGCAACAATCTTTGTAAAATTTTCAATGAACCGCTGGTAATATCCGGCATGTCCAAGAAATCTTCTCACCTCTTTCTGAGTCTTGGGGGGTGGAAGTCTAATAATGACCTCAATCTTTGCAGGATCAACTTTTATTCCTTTAGATGAAACATGATGTCCTAGAACCACTCCTTCAGTTAGCAACATTTTGCATTTTTCATGACTTAGGGATAGGTTCATTTCCTAGTATCTGATGAGGGATTTTTCTAAGTTGTCTAAGGATTCATGGTAAGTGTTTCCATAAACTGTGAATTCATCCATGTAGACCTCCACACAATCATGAATAAGATCGACGGATATCCCTAATACTTCTCGTTGAAATGTGGCAGGAGCATTACACAATCCAAATGGTAAGACCCTATAGGCATAGGTGCCCCAAGGAAAAGTAAATGTAGTCTTGTCTTGGTCTTCAGGTGCTATAAGAATCTGGTTGTACCCACTATACCCATCTAGAAAGGAGAAATACTTCTTTTCAGACAAGGTATCTATAACTTGGTCAATGAAAGGAAGAGGAAAGTAGTCTTTTAGAGTGGCCTTGTTGAGTTCTCGGAAATCAACACAGATTCTCCATTTCCTGGTCACTTTCTTTGGAACCACTACAAGCGGGGATACCCACTTACTGTCGGAGATGGGATAGATAAATCCGACATTTAACAAATTTTGGATTTCCTCCTTGACTATGTCTTTGAGTGCTGGGTTCATCCTTCTCTAGGGTTGCCTAATAGGTGTTACTTCCCCCTGGATATATATATGGTGGATGCATGTGTCAGGGTGTATACCCTTCATGTCAGTGTATTCCTAGGTAAATGATCCTGTTTGTTCTTTAAGGATATCTACTAACTGTTTCTATTGGTCTGTATCTAGCCTGGAGTTTATATGTAAACATTTCCATGGACTAATCTCGTAGGGCATAGTATAAGACATGGCAGACTCATCTATTTCAAAAATAAAAGATGTTGAAGAAAAAATGGATGGATCTAATTGTTCTTGGAATTCTTCCCCAAACATGTACGCAAATTGGGGAAAAGACTGTGGAAAATCCACACATGTAGTAACATAAATGAATTGGTTTAGCACATTTTCTTGTGTATGCTCCTGAAGTGACCTTGCATAGTCACTAGGAAATATGGGTTCTTCCCAGTCTTCATTCTCGTATGGACATTCAAGCCACCATAGATTTTCCATAATAGATTGAGCTGGAGGGTAAATGGTGAGCTTCTAGATAGAGAGACCATTTGAGATGGTCATTTCTCCTTCTCTACAACCAATAAATGCATTGGTTGTGGCTAGCCAAGGTATTCCCAAAATAATGGGATGGCCTCGGGTAGGATCCTTTGAATGAATGACAAGAAAATCTATAAGTTACTCCCATGAGGCTAAAGTAACCATGAAATCATCTAAAATCCCTTCAAGTATAACCCTAGTCTTATCTGCTAATTCCAAAATGGTTGGGGTAGGCCGAAGAAGAGGTTGTAACTGTAATTGTGCCAAGGTAGTAGCAGTCATAACATTGATGGCTGCCCCTAGGTCTATGAGAGTGTTTCCGATGGAGACCTCCTTAATGGTTATGGTCACTATGAGGTTTCCTGGATTCCCATACTTTGCTAGCTTTGAATGCTCTGATATGTACTCAGAGAGTCCTCCTACCAAATGAACTATAGGGGGGTCCTTTTGCTTCCTACCTGGATTCTTAATACATAATCCTTTGACTACCTTACTATAGATTAGAATGTCTTTAATGGCTTGAAGCAGAGGAATCTTGACACAAATATTTTTCAATTCATTCAAAATGTTAAATTCTGCTCGGGTGGTAGGTTTCTCGATTACCAATCGATTTGGATAAGGAGGGACCTTCGTAATTTGTGAAGGTTCATTTTGGGGAAGCTTGGGTTCTTGATTCTTCCGGATAATAACATCTTCCCACCTAGTGTCATCCATGGGTCCTTGGGTGGTTTCTTCTTCTTCCTGGATGAATACTGAAGGTCTCTTCCTATCTAGAACTTTTCCCGATCTTACTTTAATTTCCTGTAATGGAACAGGAGTAATAACATATGTCGGGAAGGCTTTCATCTCAACATTGTTAAGAGGTTGAGGGGGCTTATTATTGGGATTCAGCACTGGCTGTGCTGGTAATAGTGTTGGTTTTGGGGAGCTTGCATTTTGAAATTGTAGCGATTGTTGTTGTGGGATAGGAGGTAAAGGTGGTGGAACAAAACCTGGTAGAAACTGCGGAGTGTTTGGCGAGAACTGAGGATAAGGATGGTTGTACATAGGGATAGGTGGAGCTTGAGGGTTTCCTTGGTTGTGTCCTCCCCTCCATCCTTGAATCCAAGGATGTTGGTACTGAGTAGACCAGTTTTTCCAACCTGGTGAGTTCCACTGTTGTTGTTGATAATAGGTTGGAACATGGGACTATAGATTTGGGTATGTGGGTTGATTCCTAGGCTGCCATGGCCTCCTAGGTTCATAAGAAGACTCCCCAGGGTCTCCACTCCTATAGATGGCTAATAAACTGGGCAAGGATGGACATTTCTCAGTTACATGGTCTTCTGTATAGAAGCCACAAACTGAAATGTTATCTAATGGGCACTCCCTTGAGGAATGCTTCCTCCTGCATCTTGGGCAATATATGCTCATTGCTGCATTTTCCTCCTCCTATTTCTTTATGAGTTTAAGGGTATCCAACTGGGAACCTATTTTGCTTAATATGTCAGCCTTAAATTTTTCTAAAAGGTTCCCTATCTTTGCTCTAGTAATACCACCTGAACTAACTAGTTTTAAGCTTATATTGTAAGGGTCCCGAACATTCTTTCCTGTTTGGGCTCTACTCCTTGAGTAGTTTTTACACATTTCACATATTTCAGCAAATGGTTTATGAGAAATATCACTTGATGCCATCAGTTTAAGCATCTCTAAATATTCTTTTGAAATTCCCTTAAGGAAAAGAGCCCTAACTGCATCCTTTGGGAGGTCATGGTATTTTGACTTCTGGGAGATATAACCAAATCTTTCCATATAGTCTTCAAGGGTCTCATTGTTATAACCCTAAATTGCACCACACATGCTTACCTAGCATCAAGACAACTCATATCCCTTCATTGCCAAAACATCTACTGAACAACCTCTTCAAAAATCCTCCTGGGTAAAGGTACATGTGCCCTAACCCACTACTGCACGCGTTTGAACGCTGGCAGGCCTACTACAACCCGCGTTTACCTAACAAAGCACAAAAGCAGGAAAGTTGCCGACGAGACAAAAAACTATGGGTCAGTTAACTAAAACTCCCAGCCATGCATGGCCGAGAGTTCGTCCAAAACCCTAGCTCCTTCTAGC
>CBVK0103063276.1:0-23898 GCA_900067695.1 Picea abies | reverse complement strand
GGTCTGCTGAGGAGCTGTTTAATGAATTCAAGTTAAATGTTTTAAGTTTGTTTTTCTAGTTGTAGATTAACTGCAGTAGGATTAATTGTTGTGGGAATAATTGATGTAAATCATTCATGGAAACTATAATAGAAAGCTTAGTTCTTGGCCTAAAATGAAGTGTAATACTAGAAAAAATCATGAATATGTATGCGATGAACTAGTACTATAGGACCACATTGTAGCAATTTATTTAACATAAAGTTGAATGCATATGGATAAATTGTAAATTATAGCACCCATTACATGATTATGGCCCTGCATGGTGCTACAAAATTTTCATGATCATTGATATTCCCACAACCTCATGCACTAATGACATAGATCATGAAGATCATGAATAATGATCTAACCCAAGGATGTAAATTTTGGATTTTCATTTGATTTAATATTTGTGATTTATATAAACCTTGTGTCTACTTTTCCATGGTGCAATGAGTTGTTGTACATGAAAGCAAATTTATTTTTCGAATATATGAGTACAAAATTTTTATTTTTCATAAAATGCTTCATAATTCTATTAAAATATACTTATGAGAGCAAATTTATAAAAAAAGGGATATGAAGACAACCACCATGAGTTAAGGTTGCAAGAAAAATATACCTAGCCTGTGAAAACCTTTCCCAGAAGGCATATAAAAATATACAATCATAAAGAGGTAAAATTCCTGACATATATAAATAAACAAAAATAAAATAGGTCAAACAAAGATAGCGAGTAGTAAGAATGGGAGGCAGTTGGAACTAAACTCGGTCATGAAATTCAATAACCAATACTTGCATTGGAAAATTCAACACTAGATAAGAGATCAGTTGTATGACATCAATATGATATCCTTCTCCATTGTTATGATGTATATGAGAAATAGAGAAATACTTGGCAATATCCTTTTCCATTGAATGTAATCATATAATATGTTTGGCCTTGAATTTATATATACCCAATACATGTTTACAAATTAGTTAGAAGTTTATAACATTGCAAGATTTCATTGACCACATGCATCTTTATTGCACATAGGTTTTTAGTGATTGGATGGTAATATGCATCATTGTTTGTGGTGTCATTCTTGTTTAGGAGCCTCGTTGTTCTTTCAATCTCTCCTTCTCCATGATCATACAAGATGAAGGAAATTACAAATTTTGTGGGTTTCTATGAAGAACTATCTCAATATACAAGTGTCATAATATCACCATTTTGAATTTGTGAAGAGCTGACATAAATTAGTTACCCCTTCTACAATATTGGTGGTTTGAGAAACCAATTAGATGTAAACAAACAACTATTCTCTACACATCATCCTAATCTTGAGGCATGCCTAAGCTATACTCTAATATCCCAAAGAGATTGGTTCAAATTATAACAAATATTAATCGTTCTTATATTTTGTATGAATCCAAATGGGCTAATACATTGGAAGGTATATTTATCTATTATCTAAAAATTTAAACATATATGAATGGGTTTAGAGTGAGAAAAGAAAAAAATGAAATATTGAATTTTTAAAACCCTTACCTACGTGGAAATATTGATATCCTCTCCTCTCTTCCACATAATCTATTTTGATCCTCTCCTCTCTTACACATAATCTATTTTGCTCCTCTCCCCTCTCTAGAGTGCAAATATACTAATACTCTTAGAAATGTTTTTTATTTTATTTTATTGTTAAATCACCATTTTATTCAAGTGAAATGAAAATCATTTCTTACAAGATACTATCATTTTCAAATCCTTTTTTCTATCATTCATAAATAGGTTTTCAACCAATATTTTGACCTAGTTTTCATAGTTAATGGCGACCTATATTTGTTGGTGGTTATTTGTCAAAAGGGTGAACAAAATCCCCTTAAACTCAATGGTTGTGAATTGAACCAAAAACAAATGGTTATAGTGCATATAAATAAAATCCTAGGTCTACTCACATACATCAAACCATAGGTCATATAAGAGATAAAAGCCAAAGCATAAAAAAAAAACTATTTAATATAAACAAAGGAATTGAAACAATGTGAGATTTCCATTACCACAATGAAAAGACAAAGAAATAACACTTGGTGGATGAGCTTGCTAAATTCAAATGGGCTTCAAAGCCCATCCTTGGGATGGGTCCTTTGCTTCCTTGATGTACTTCTAACTCCAACCTTGGTTCAAGAATAAGGAAAATATGCTAGAATATGAAATCAAAAGGAAGAGGTCCTCAAGATACTAATGACATTTTGGCAGCATAACCTTACTTTTACAGATGGATGGATGTGGAGAGTGACCTCGAGTGTTTTATTTATAATTGAGTAGTGGATAACCCCCTTTACATGGCCTTCCTTATAGTGGTTAAAGATGATTGGATCAAAGTTTAAAATAACAATTATGATTTGATATAGTTCACATGTAACTAACATCCCATCACAATAGTTTGGGTGCATTGATGGGGGACATAAACAATCAAAATTTGTGATTTAAAGGGGCTTTGTAGTTTTTTGGTGGGTTTTTTTTTTCACTTTCCATGCACACACGATGGGCCTAATATCTATGCTAGCCAATTTTTGTCAATTTCATTGGTTGAATAGGCTAATGTACACAAGTTTGAGTTCATATGATAGTGGAAAGGAGTTGGAGATGAGGGTTATGCATGCCAATAGTGATGTATTCATGTGTAACTATTAAAAATGGTGTAACTAATAAATTTTGAGGTAATAAAATATTACAACCCATGGTTTGGCCATTATTTTTATTGGAATAACAACATACAAAAATGCCTACAAATATCTAGTCAAAAAAATTTCATATGCAAAATTGATCGAGTTGATAATAAAATTTTGACCTAAACAAGTGAACAAATAATACTCATTGAAACTAAGGTAAAAATATGGTCTCATGTTATAGTGAAACTTTCTCACCCTCACCCCTCAATAGGATGGTGGGTTGTGGCTTACACACAAGCACATGGACATGCATGCCCTCAGCCCCCCATGTGAGAGGGTGATGGATTACACATGGGAACATGCAAACCCTCACTCTCCCCACCAAACACACACAAGAACACACTCATGGAAACCTACAGATGCACACACAAAAAATGCACACCCTCACTCTCCTACTAAGCACAGACTAGCACATCATCACCCCTGAGAGGGTGGGTGGTAGTGGTTTGAGTGTGTTCATGTGTTTTCTTAGGTTTTTCAAGTGTTTTTTTGTCATGATGGTGAGGGTTAAATCACACACGTGCACATCCTTAACTCTCCACTACCCACCCTACCGATATGTGAGGGTGCATATAACTCTCACCTTGCCACAACCCACTCTCTTGGAGGATGAATGTGTGAATTTGTGTGATTGGATGGGTGGTATGTACACACATGCACACCCTCATCCCTCAACCACCCACCCTCTCAAGGGGTGATGGTGTTACTATGTTCACTTTTCCCACCATGGGGAATAACAATGCTAGCACACACATACACACCCATACCTTCCCACCACCCACCATCTCAAGGGGTAAGGGTGTGCATGTATGTACATAACATTAGTTGAGCAAATATGTTCCTCTACTTTTGGTTGAGTGTCTTAATTCCATCAATTTCCTAGGGAAAAATAAAGTGAGAAACTAAAAGTTATTGTTCGTAGGAAAAATAAAGTCACTCTTTTCCTTTCCCATGGTCAAGTGTCTAAAGACCCTCTTTCTTATATCTCTAGTAACCTTCACCATATGAATCAATATTCTAAAGAAATACATTGTAAATTAGAGGTTGTTGCACTTAACTCCTTGGCTTTCCTATATCTCTTTCATTAATAAGTAATGGATCACATCATTTCAGTAACTAGAGATGAATAAAAACACATAAAATAATGTCTCTTGTTTTTTAATCTATGGAGGATATATTTTAAGTAATGACTTGTATTTGATAACTAGAGATATAATAAAGAGAAGAAACAACTTTTTAAAAGTATATCCTACTAGTATTCTAGCACACTTAATTAAGTCGATAAAAATCCTCTATAGTCTTTTAGGAACATGAGAAAGTACAAGAAAGGTGAATCATAAGTCCATGAAGGTCCTTTAATGACCCCTAATGGGTAAAATGTGTATACAACATATTGAATTATATGTTTTTAGTAACACATGAACTTATCGAAAGATAATTCCACAAAAAGAAGACATAACTCCATAATTTCTTCCCCTCAAAAGTAAAGTAATGATTCATATCATTGCGATAACTAGGGAGATAACGAAATTAAGTGGAATAACTCCATAAAAATGTATGGCTAAGAGACACAAACCTTCTTAGTTTACTATGGAATTGAAATAGTGTAAGGAATATTGTTTCATTTCGGTAACTACAGATAGCATAAAGAGGAATAACTCCATAGAACATAACATTAAGAGGCATCCATGTTGCACTATAGACAAACTAGATGTTGTGAGTAATAATCTCTCCATCTACTACCCATATCACTCAAGGATGATATTCAATGTATAATTGATCCAAGATCTTTTCATCATGTGACTTATCAAGAATTGCATTAAATGAACATAAATTAAAGTGCACCATTAAAGAAGGAAAAGCTAAAAAAAAATGAAGAGACATAAGCATCAAATATGAACACAACAACTTGATAATGGGGTTCGTACCTAGTGGACTACGTCTCCAGGTCCTGCTCTCAAATGGGTAGGATTTTTCATTAACTCAACAAAAGAATTTGGAAAAATACATAAGTATACCTCATTCTGGAACCAAGCTACAGAAATAATGCTTAGATAAGAAAACAAACAACACCACTGAATTCATGGCGTTGAATTACCCAAAAATGATTGTCTCCACGCCTCGATCCAACTCTAACACTCCCAGACCCAAGAAGAAATTTGTCTCATTTTTTGTGCTTCTGCAACCTGCAATTAATGTTGTTGTACTTGCCTCAAATTGCATGCCCTTGGATGTACCACACACGTGCCTCCTCCCTAGGCTCGACGGATTCAACTTTTAAGTAAAAAGAGTGGCATTCATTACAATGTAAGGGTCATTGACCCATTGGTTATGGTGTGAGTATTAAGGTGTAGAGGAGGGAGGAGGTCCCAGGGTCAAACCCGGGGGCCTCCCCCTTTTGTATTTATGGTTGAAACAATATATATATATATATATACAAGTTTATTCTTCCAAGTTTGGTGATGGTTCTATCCAAAGTTTTGTTGATCAGTATGTGGCTAGATTTGGCGTGGTCTACCAGATTTAGTGGACCTGCTGTTACACATCAAAATTACTCATTTCAATGATGACCTATTTTCATCATTACAAGTGTCGCAAGTGTCTTATTTTATCCATATGTATCGCAGACATCATAAATCATATTGCATATGTCGTGTCTCGAACGACATCACTAGGAACACTTGAAAGACACCCTCAAAGACTGGTTTAAGAAAGAGAAATCACATGAAAAAGAGTATAAATATTTTACCATGAAAAAGACCACTTAAAATTCATTTTTGAAGGGCAGCACTACCCTACCCACCGTTAGGGAGTGCCAATGCTCCCTGCCCTCCTTTGGGGGAATGTTGTAACACTATGTGCCCCATTCTGGGGGAGCGTTGGGTTGTTTGAGGAAATCTTGGGTTGTTGAGGAAAATCAGGGAAAGATCTCGTTCATCTGTGGAATCACTTGGATTCGAATCTGAGGTCAAGGTTGGATCTTAGGGAGGATCCACAACTGATGGAAAAATATCCTCAACCTATCCCAAGAATATCTTAGGTGGTTAGGCCTCTCCAAGCCTACATAAGGAGGCCTCTTCATGGTGAAAATAGAGGACATTGAAGGCATCAAACTTATGATCTCATAAGGGAGATAATCAATGAAGCATAGTCATTTTGTTTGTCGATCATTGGAGCAAGGGGTTATTTTATCACTCCAAAAGTCACCCTAGACTGTAATCAGGTGAGCTTGGTAACATCAAATATTTGTAAATGTAAATGTCTTTTTAGAAGGTCAAATGGACAAGACTCAAAATAATAAGGTCTTAACTCAGAAATCTGGGCAAGCATGCACAAGGAAATGAGGTCTTGATTAGCTTCAGTCAATTTTTTAAGGATATATCTGGGTAGAGGAAAGATTTGATGAGAAGAATAAAAAAAGTCTGTTATAAGCATCATGCCTTCTAGCATCTAGGTGAAGAAAAATATCAGTCACAAGATCCTCTTGAAACCAAACTTTCAAACCCTAAAAACATTTACAATAGCATCATAATCAAACATGCATTATAATACAACTATAACATCTCATAAGGATCCTCCATTAATGAGCATTCAGAGTAAGAAGAAATAAGAAAATGAAGAGAAGATGACTTCTACTAATAAAAAATTCTTAGGTCTTGTACATAACCAGAACACAGACAACTCAGTCAAAAGATTACAACTTGGGAGCCCCAGCTCAACCATTCGAATCTTTACTAAAGCATTTCAACTATCTATTTAAAACAAAAAGGGAGACAACAACTAGAGGTATGAGCTGGCCTCCTTCCCTTGAAAATCTCTAAGAGTTTATTTCATCTAACAACTTGGCTAACAAACTATGCTAAAAAACAGGAAAATGTTGGTGACTAATCCAACCAACTTTCAAACTGATTTGATTCCCCTTTGTTGCACAACTCCTTGTTAGCCATGTGTCTTTCAATAGTATGTGGTTGTCCTCGTGATGCCAGTTGTTGCACTACAATTTTTTCCATGATCATCCATCCAAAACGTTGTTGGCCTTGCTACGTATGTGTGCCAACCTTTATTCTCTGTGAAATATTTAGCACCTTTATGTAGCGCTATGTGCTACGCCTATATGTAGACTCTGGTGTTTTTCAAAACTACGAAAATGAAATCTTCATTCTATTATGGTATTTGTACAGACAAAATTATTTCCTTAGTATGTTGCATCCCTATCTTTGCTTCCATATTCTACCATCCAAGAACCTGGTATTGACTATCACAAGCATTGCAAGGAACCTGTTAATGCATACATTAACGAAATACCCAAAATATTCAAGATAGATCTTATATCATTTGTAAGAGCGTTGTTATCTGCACACATAACTTAGGAATCAAGAACACTATGTTTTCTTGTGGAAGAAGTCATGCATCCTTACTCACGGGCCAAGATCAAAGACAGAAGAAATATAGTCTTTCTTGAATTTGTTGAAGGAGTAATTCACAGATGGTGTATCTCTGTGCAAATTTCATCTCTGCCAGAAATTAGGTAGCACCTGCCAAAAAATTCGGTAGCTCTTTTTGTAGACTCATCATTACACTGCTCCCAGGAGAAAACGCAGTGCCCAGGAGAAAACACAGTGCCCAGGAGAAAACACAGCACCCAGGGGAAAACACAGCACCCAGAAAATTTGGCAGTGCACTGCACTCTGCACATCCATGCCTTGAATTTGGGTGTCGACTTAGTTGTTTGCCTCATATTTTGACATGTGAACATAACTTGGGAGTTGACAGATTGATAAGCTTGATTTAGAATATGAACTTGGCTTTGAGTGTGGGCCTTGTGTGTTGACATGTAGGTTTATTGCATGGCTAGTGTAAGAAATAATCATGTGGCTTGGGTTTTAGAAAAATCTATGCTTAGAAAATATGCAATAATTCTAAGCAATATGTAGTTTAGGCATAACCTAGGCATAGGGCATTAAAAAATCATTTACCTCATATCTTTAGTAATGTGAGATTTTTCAAATATAAAATATATTTGAAGATACAAAGCATAGAATAGGGGTTTATCAATTTGTTGCATTTTTGTATTGTAGGTAAAAAAGACAAAGGCCATAGGTTTTTGGAGAAAAAGATTCATGAATTAAGACTCTTCCTGACTCAATAAGGAAATTGGAGTTTATGAGCTAGGGAAAATGAGCAAAAAGTTTTTAACATTTTAGCATAAGGATGCTAAAGACACTTAAAATATCCATAAAAATTGAGTGCTAACATTTGGCTCCAACTGGGATGATGAACTCCCTGTGAAGCTCCAAGAATCTAGTAGTTCGATTCGCCTTATCTATTGCGATATGGAGTCATCTGGCCTATGAAACCAATCTCTGAAAACTCTCAAGACCTGTGCAACTAATCTCTGTATACCTTCAAAACTGGCCTTTATCCACACAAACTGACTGATATTTCTGCTGCAAACTAGAAGAAAAGAAATGCTCTAGCAACAAGCTTATTTCCTAACCTACTCCACTCTAACCAGCTCTTCAATTGGTTAGGTAAATGCTGCCTTCCATAACAACCATTCAAGCAGTTTTAAAATTGAAGAAACCTCGTCTCTATCACTGATCAACAACTAATGTTTGAAATGTAACAAGAGTGATAAATATGCATCCAAGAAACCATACTCACCTAGACATGTTGATAAAAAGATTAAGTCTGCATGCTCCAAAGAATTTGAAAAGTGTAACTCTATGTACTCATTGACAGGGTGATGAAACTGAAAGCAATGCCTGATTAATTTATGAAAGGTTTCCTTCATTATTTCAAAGTTGTTGTCAGTTTGTTTGATGTCTTCTACAGAAACACTTGTTTGAATGGAAGACATATGGATCTATGGGTCGAATAGCTGCTTCGTAACTTCAGAACCACCTTTTGGTTGATTACTGGTCATTTCTGCATATACCGTGGGGATAGTCTGTTGCTCATACATATGGTTTTTATTAAGACAAGACTGTTCATTTGTTGGTGATAGATAAGAGATTAGATTTATATGAAAATCCCTTTCAACACCTCCATAGCATTTACAAGGATTGGGAGCATAATCATCATATAGAGGAATAGTTTCAAGAGGTTCCAAACAAACCATAGAAAAATTTTGTTCAACACCATCACTAGCATTTCCATCAAAAATAGGTTTTCCATAACACACCTTTGACTCTTGACATTCAGAATGTCTTGTTTTAGGATGCTCTCTAACAACAAGGTATTCATTATCAAAGTGTTTGTCAACAACAAGCTGCTCTTGGTCAATGTTTGAGACAGTGGCTTCCTCAGAGGAAAGGTTGTTAAAGATACATGCTTTGAGGACCAAATAATCCACTATCTTTTCTTCATAGGGACAACAAATAAAATCTACCTCATGTTCAGAGCTGACATGATGCTGACTTTGAATCCTACCACAAGCTCGGAGGTTCTCCTCCACTTCCTCAACATCCATAAATAACTGTGATAAAGATGTCGATTTTCTTTCCCTAAGATACAAAAAAAGGTCAAAATATTGAGACATTATGTAATACACCATGGCAGCAGTCTCAGAAGGTTTAATTTACAGGGGCAGGCTGTAATACAAGCTGTAAAACCTTCGATTAAAAACAGACAGAACTTCATTTTTTCCCCTTCTCAAAGTAGTGAACTCATGTAGGCACTGATCAAATGACTTGTTCTCACCCCAACACTTTAAAAAAGTATCACATAATTCAATCCAAGAACCAATGGAGTCAACTCTCAAACCCTTAAACCATACAACAACATCTCGTAATAAGTATTTGGAGAACAACCTCATGGTAACATCTTCATGAACTATCTCAAACTGATCAATAAAGTTTTTGAAGGCCTCCACATGCCTCTCAGCTATAACATGATCCTCTCCAGAAAACTGAGGAAAGTACTCGAAGAAATCAAGAGGATAAGGATGAAGATGATATGGAAGCCTTAAAGGTTTGAAAATCTTATCTCTAATTTGAGTTTGAAAACTAGTGGGCTGGATAAGAGGCT
Organism: Picea abies; assembly: GCA_900067695.1. Taxonomy (NCBI): domain Eukaryota; kingdom Viridiplantae; phylum Streptophyta; class Pinopsida; order Pinales; family Pinaceae; genus Picea; species Picea abies. The sequence goes on along the minus strand of CBVK0103063276.1, from coordinate 14,130 downwards.
TAACAAGATGATGGCAAGGTTCAATGGTAACAACAGAAGGTGATGAAACTTGAGAAGGCATATCAATTTCATGAGGGATTTCAATACAGAGTTCATCCTTGTGAATAGGCCGAGGTGAAGGTATCTAATCAACATATACAACAAAGGAAAAAGGGAGGTCTTCTTCTTCCAAGGATGGATATATAAAAGAAGATTGATGATCAGCCAAATATACAAAACACAAGGTGATCCTTTTAATTCATGAAGGGAAAAGTAAAAATGAGTTGATTAAAAGAAACAATAGCTCATGAAGAAGGATCATAAACTGATACCTAGTCATCTTTCTGTCAATAGGATCCTCCCCAGTGGAGTCTTTGATTGTGGAGTCGCCAGGTAGATGATTACAGTCAATTTTTTGTATCCCTCTCTTGTCTACCATCAAGAGCTTGATCTATCTCGTTCTTCCCAGGGAACTCTTCAATATGCTCAAATCCGTCCCTAGCAATAGTGCCATTTATGTTATCACTCCAAAAGTCACCCTAGACTGTAATCAGGTGAGCTTGGTAACATCAAAGATTTGTAAATGTAAATGACTTTTTAAAAGGTCAAATGGAAAAGACTCGGAATAATAAGGTTTTAACTCAGAAATCTGGGCAAGCATGCACAAGCAAATGAGGTCTTGATTAGCTTCAGTCAGTTGTTTAAGGATATATCTGGGTAGAGGAAATATTTTATGAGAAGAATAAAAAAAGTCTGCTATAAGCATCATGTCTTCTAGCATCTAGGTGAAGAAAAAGATCAGTCACAAGATCTTCTTGAAACCAAACTTTCAAACCCTGAAAACATTTACAATAGAATCATAATCAAACATGCATTATAATAAAGCTATAACATCTCATAAGGATCCTCCATTAATGAGCATTCAGAGTAAGAAGAAATAAGAAAATGAAGAGAAGATGACTTCTACTAACAAAAAATTATCAAGTCTTGTACATAACCAAAACACAGACAACTCAGTCAAAAGATTACAACTCGGGAGCCCTAGCTCAACCATTCAAACCTTTACTAAAGCATTTCAACTATCTATTTAAAACAAAAAGGGAGGCAACAACTGGAGGTACGATCTAGTCTCCTTCCCTTGAAAATCTCTAAGAGTTTATTTCATCTAACAACTTGGATAACAAACTATGCTAAAAAACAGGAAAATGTTGGTGACTAATCCAACCAACTTTCAAACTGATTTGATTCCCCTTTGTTGTGCAACTCCTTGTTAGCCATGTGTCTTTCAATAGCATGTGGTTGTCCTCATGATGCCAACTTTTGCATTGCAATTTTCTCCATCATCATCCATCCAAAAAGTTGTTGGCCATGAAATACACAGTGCCCATGAAATTTACAGTGCCTAGGGGAAAACGTAGTGCCCATAAAATTTGGCAGTGCATTGCACTCTGCACATCCATGCCTTGAATTTGGGTGTCGAATTAGTTGTTTGCCTCATATTTTGACATGTGAACATGACTCGGGAGTTGACATATTGATAAGCTTGATTTAGCATATGAACTCGGCTTTGAGTTTGGGCCTTGTGTGTTGACATGTAGGTTTATTGTGTGCTAGTGTAAGAAATAAGCATGTAGCTTGGGTTTTAGAAAACTTTATGCTTAGACAATATGCAATAATTCTAAGCAATATGTAGTTTAGGCATAACTTAGGCATAGGGCATTAAAAATCCTTTACCTCATATCTTCATTAATGTGATATTTTTCAAATATAAAATATATTTGAAGATACAAAGCATAGAATAGGGGTTTATCAATTTGTTGCATTTTTGTATTGTAGGTAAAAAATACAAAGGCCATAGGTTTTTGGAGAAAAATATTCATGAATTAAGACTCTTCCTGACTCAATAAGGAAATTGGAGTTTATGAGCTAGGGAAAATGAGAAAAAATATTTCAACATTTTAGCACAAGGATGCTAAAGACACTTAAAATCTCCATAAAAATTGAGTGCTAACAGGTTGAACAAGGAGATCTTGGTGAGGCTGTTGCATCTACAACAAAGGTCTGTAAGTATATCTATTGAGTTATCATTAATACATGTGCTTGGCCTTCCTTCAAGATTGTGTATGCCTACTTGAACTTGTCTTTAATGGATAGATCTAGTTTCAAACTAATTGTAGTAGAATAAGAAGCATGCTTTTTCTTTGATTGTATTGCAGGACCTGTTGAAGAGCTTGTGGATCATAGCTCAACTTGGAACTAGGCGAGGAAAAACATCATAAAAAGGTACATCTTCTTCCTCTTCTCTATAGGTTAGTTTAGCTAGGTTTAAAGGGATGTCAGTGACCAAATTTAGCACCTTTCTGTCTTGGTTATAGGCGTCTAGATCCAAGAGCAAGTTCACCTTTCCTCCGGGGGATTTTCCTGTAACACCCGCCAAACCATATTTTTGTTCAAATTTTGGATACGGGCTGCCATTGGGAATTTGACCACTGCCACATGGCAACCCTTGATTGGACCACATGGTAGCCTCCCACTCGACCATGTCATCCATTGCTCTGTTAGCCGCCATGTCATCGTATAGATTCCACATCATCATATGGACTCCATGTCACTGCCAACTCACCATGCCTTGTCATCATGCCACATTGGTGTACAGACCGTACGAACTACCATGTGGAAAAATCCTATTGGTCCATGAATTGGTCTAGAAGTGCCCAAAATAGGTGACACATGGTAGCCTTTGGTGTTGCCACATCATCATGCTGATGTCGACATGACATGTGTCACCTCCTGCTCCTGCCATGTGTGTTGTATGGATGTTGACATCATCCGTACAAATGATGACATCAGTAGTATGGATGTTGACTCATCCCCCTGCTGACTAGGCTAGGTTGACCAAACTTTGACTGCAAATATCTTTCAATCCATAACTTTGTTTGACGATCTGTTTGCATCGTTAGAAATATTGCGATGCGCTCTTTGTGATAATGTCATTTTCACTAAGTTTTGAGAACTTTTAATTTTTTCCCTTTCTCTGTCTACTGAGGCCATTCTGAGCGTCCTGATTTGATTCTACGAGTTCTGAGTTGTTCTTAGCCTTCTTTGGATCCTTTTTGGATCACACCTTCCCATTGAGAGCTTTTTGGACCACCAAAATATTTCATCAATCAATAGATAAGTGAGGGAAGAGTCCCCTCACTTTGTCCTTCTTCATCCCCCTTTTCCTTGCTTGAATGTGTGCCCTTTAATCCTAATCAAAGATAATCAACATCACCCCTGCATGAAGTCCTCATCCTTCTGTCCAAGATGATATCTTCCTTCAACTCATCCAAGTACTCAGGAGAAAATTCATTGACTGAAGTATTAAAACTCTCATCCTGATCCATGATCATAGGAGGCTCAAAAAATTTCAAGTTCTCTATGTTCACAACTGAGTAAATTTGCATATAAGGTGGAAGATCCAGATGAAAAGCATTGGTACCACTTTTCTCCAAGATAATGAAGATTCAATAACGAATGGGCTTGAGTTTCTTGGCCTCACCCTTCAACCTCTCCTTACTAATGTGAAGCCATACCTGGTCTCCAACCTGGAACTGATGATCAACCCTGTGCTTGTCATGCTAAGATTTATACTGTGCTTGAATTTTCTCCAACTATTCCTTGACTACTTGGTGCACCTAATGGATCCTCTGGATGAACTTGCAGGCTCTTTCCTCTATTCTTTCTTCATTTTCATCAGTATCTATTCCATACATCAAGTCCAAAGGAACCTTAGGTAGGTACCCAAAACATGTCTCAAAAGGAGAACACTGAGTGGAGGAATGTAAGGCTCGGTTGTAAGCATGTTGTACATAGGGCATTTGTTCATCCCATAAATTGGGATTCTTTCTACAGTAGCCTCGAAGAAAAAATACCAATGTTCTGTTTACCACCTTTGTCTGTCTTTCGGTCTATGGATGGAAAGTGGTGCTTCTCTTCAATTTGATGTCCATCATTCTCCACAAGCTTGTCCATAAATGCCCAAGGAATTGAGTATATCGATCCAAGACAATGGATGTGGGTAACCCAAAGTGAACCCAAACATAATGAAAGAAGAGATTAGCAGTCTTTTCAATAGTGATCTTCTTTTTACATGGCATCAAGATACACATCTTGATGAACCTATACAATACAAAATAAAAATAGTAATGACCCCCTTTTGACATTGGTAAACCCCTACAAAATCCATGGAGATACTTTCCCATGGATGGGATGGAACATGAAGTGGTGAGTATAGCCCCGATTTTCTATTAGTGGGCTTACAAGTAGAACACATCACACACCCCTTTACATTTTTAGTTACACTTTCTTTCATTTGAGGCCAATAACAAAACCTTTGCAAATGATCCATAGTTTTTCCTACCCCAAAATGCCCAGACACAAGAGAAGTGTGAGCTTATCGTATTACATGGACTCATTCACTTGTAGGAATACATAGTGTTCCAAGATGGTAGATTAGTTTTCTCTGCAGACAATAGTTCTCTACCTGTACACCATGGGTTAGCTTCTCATATACTTCTTTAAAATCTTCATTAATGGCATATTTTTCCACATAGTTATCACAAGATAAAGAAGTATTCTTCAAAATAAGAGAAGCAACAATAGGAAGTCTAGAAAGAATATCAGCTACCTTATTACTCATACCCTTTTTGTACTTGATTACCAAATGAAATTGTTGTAGAAAACCCATCCATATGTAGTGTCGATATTGTTGTAGTTTGGTCTATGCTTGGAGATACTGTAAGGGTTGGTGATCTGTATGTATGATTGTTTCCTTCCCTAACAAGTGGTGCTTCCATTTCTTTATGCTTTGAACTAATTCATACAAATCTTTATCATATGTAGGATAGTTAACAACAACTTGGTTAAAAGTTTCAGAGTGGTAACATATAGGCTTACGATATTGCATCAATGTTTCACCCATGGCGTGTTCGATGGCATCTGTCTCAATCTCAAAAGGTTGTTGAAGATTCAATAGTGATAATATTGTTGCGGTACTAATCTTCTCCTTCAAAGTGTCGAAATATTTTTGTTTCTTTCCTTCCCACTGAAAAGTGTTCTTCACATTGGTTAAGGCATGAAAAGGAGATTTTATAAAGGAGAAGTTTGAAATGAACCTCCTCCAATACTGGACTACACCTAAGAAGCTCTGGATCTCGGTTACACTTTTTGGTTCAGGCCAATTCACAATTACATCAATTTTGGAAGGATCAATTTTAATTTTCCTCCTCCTACAATATTACCTAAGTATACAAGTGCAGTCTTTCCAAATTCACATTTAGACAATTTTACATACAACTTTTCCCTTTGCAAAGTATCCAATACTTTTTTTAGATGCCTCACATGTTCATCCCAAGTCCTACTAAAAATAATAATGTTGTCTAAATATACAATCACAAAGTCATCTAGGAAAGGCATGGATAAATCATTCATCACACGCATGAAAGTTATCGGAGCATTACAAAGCCCAAACGGCATAACTAACCACTTAAACAATCCATGTTTGGTTTTAAAGGAAGTCTTCCCCGCATCATGTTCTACAACCCTGCTTTGATGGTATCCCTACACAAATCCAACTTAGTGAAATCAACAACATTCTTTAATTGATCAAGTAAATCATCTATACGAGGAAGAGGGTATCAATTTTTCACTATGATTTTATTTAAGTCCCGGTAATAGACACATTCACCATGTGCCATATTTCTTTGGAAGCATCACGATCGGAGAACCATAAGGAGATGAACTGGGCCTGATGAATCCTTGATCCAATAAGCCCTGTACTTGCTTCTTGATCTCTGTCATCTCCACAACTAGCATCATGTACATGCCCACATTAGGAAGAGGAGAATCATGTTGAAGATGTATCTTATGTTGGATTTCCCTCTTAGGAGGTAACCCATCTGGTTCCTGAAAAATATCATCACACTTATAAACAATATCAACTAATTCCTTCTTATGGGAAGGATCACATCCTTGGAAAGCATCAGATGTCCTGACATCTTTCTCCCTTACGACCATGAGTACATATATTTTATTAGTGTTTATGAGTCTTTTCATTTTCCCTGCACTAACAAGTGTTGTATTTACCCTCATGTTGTGATCTCTAACAATATATTCCACTCCCCCCTTAGTAAGGTGGTATTTTTTCTCATGACAAAAGAAAACTTCTTTTCTATCATAAATATAAGGACTTCTCAACACTATGCCACATATATCAAGTGGTACAACATCCAAATCCACTTCATCAACCAAATTTGAAGCAATAGCAAATATGGCCCTAGATTGTTTTGTGACATTAAGTTTTGCTTTATCACATACCCAACCAAGAGGATAAGGCTTCGGATGTGGTTTTGTTTCAAGACCCATATTCTTGGCAACTGCTTCAAATATTAAGTTTACTTGGGAACCCAGATCAAATAATGTATCTATCTTAGTGTGTTTAAATACAACTCTTATGTGAAATAATTCATTCCTCTTTCATTCATCATCATGAGATTCATTATTGGAACTTGAACTAGCATGAAGGAAATATTTACCTTGTACTCCATCCACTATGATATTTCCTTCATCTCCTGAATTGGAACCAAGATCTTGTTGCACTGTAGCAACAGTTTTTGTCTTCCCCTTTCCACCGAATTGTTTTGGTCTCTTCTCTAGATGCAGTTTCCAACAATGTTCATCATCGTGACCTATTTTCTTGCAATGCGTGCAAGATGGATTTCCTCCTTCTCTCGTCACTGTGGCGGTCTTCTTGTCCTTCATTTTAAACTTCTTGAAAGGTTTATGTGTCATATTGGAAGGTTTCTTTGTGGGATCTTCTTGAACATGTTTTCCCCTGTTCTCAAGGTGAGTGGCTTGCACACAAACTTCGTCAAGACTAGTGGGGTTAAACAAGAGAAAAGTATGACAAATATAATTGTGAAGTGTGCCAATATACTTCATTAAAGTTTCATAAGAATCCAAAGGAATGTTTAATGCAAGAGCTTTCTTCCTAAATTCTTATGTGAAATTTTGTACAGTTTGACCTTTACTTTGCCTTAAAGTTTGACATTCCATCATTGCTATATGTAAATAACCCAATGGATAAAATTGCTTCCTTATCACTAATTTAAATTCCGACCATGAGGAAAGAAGATTACCACACTTACTTATGTCCTGAAGCTTTCTCTCCCACCATACGAGAGAGGTGCCTTCTAACCGAAGAGAAGCTAGTTGCACTTTAACTTCCTCTTCATCAATATGTTGAACACGACAATATACTTCAACCTGTTGGATCCAATTATCTAGCTTTTCAGGATTAACATCTCCATTAAACATAGGTAAAGAAAATTTTACATCGATCTTTAATAATGGTTTCTTAAAAGAGGCTTTATGGCTAGAATGATGAGAATGATGAGAATGCTCAGAGGAACAAGAACTAGAACTTAATGGTGAAGATGGAGGCTCGTGAGGGTCTCCTCCAGCCCCTTGGTTTACCGAAGCATCATCATCATCATGTGCTTCCTTTTTCTTTCCTTTCTTCTTCATCCTTTTCTCATAATATCTATACATTCGTTCGACCATTTATGACATGTGATAAAATACCATATGAATGTTTTTCTCCTATTCATCACGCTTGTCTTCTTCTACCATTTTCTTCCTTCGGGATGCACGACCAACTTCAAGATTGAAAGTCTTAAGAGTTCCTTCACCCTGCTTATACTTGGCCCTAGTAAGCATTCACACTCAACAATTCAAGTCAAAGACGACTTCTCTAATACAAGCATGATATGGGATCTTTTCATTGAGTGACTTATCAAGAATTGCATTAAATGAGCATAAATTAAAGTGCACCATTAAAGAAGGAAAAGATAAAAAAAAATGAAGAGACATAAGCATCAAATCTGAACACAACAACTTGATAACGAAGTTCATCCCTAGTAGACTATGTCTTTGGGTCCTGTTCTCAAATGGGTAGGCTTTTTCATTAACTCAACAAAAGAATTTGGAAAAATACGTAAGTATACCTCATTCCTGAATCAAGCTGCATAAATAATGCTAAGATCAGAAAACATACAACACCACTGAATTCGTGGTGTCGAATTACCCAAAAATGATTGTCTCCATGCCTCGATCTGACTCCGGCACTCCCAGGCCCAAGAAGAAATTTGTCTCAGTGTTTGTGCCCCCACAACCTACAACTAATGCTACTGTAATTTCCTCAAACTGTGTGCCCCTATCCATACCACACACATGACTCCTCCCTGGGCTCGGAGGATTCGACGTTTAATTAAAGGAGACGTTCATTACAATGTAAGGGTTGTTGGCCCATTGGTTATGGCGTGAGTATTAAGGCGTAGATGTAAATTCTAACCTTGTACAATATCTATTGTAAACAGATATTCAGAAAATAACAGAAAAGATATAATGGAAAATACAAACAATACACATAGATTTTTCCCCTGGAAACCCAAACCAGGAAACCAACATATTCTATATTCATTCATTGTGTTACAATGTTTACAATACAAAATACATATAGGAGCCAGTGGCATCCAAAACCCTAACCCAATGACTTGGATTAGTCCAAAACCCTAATTCCTTAACTGGAAATAGAAAACCATCGGCAAAGAAACCATATGCCAAGAAACAACCTAAATATAATGTGGTTCGAAAAAATGTGGTCCTGAAAAATGTGGTCTCGATCTAGAAAAAAAAAATCCGGGGGCATTGCCCCTGAACCCCTGCATGAGGGGGCCTAGCGGCCCCCCTCTTACCCCCCTGCATGCTCGGTGCATATGCTTTGATACTACTACACATGCAAAGAATATAACACATACCCAATAGTAGAGGAGGGAGGAGGTCTCGGGGTCAAACCCACAGGCCTCCCCCTTTTGGATTTATGGTTGAAACAATATTTACATATACAAATTTTTTCTACCAAGTTTGGCGATGGTTCTATCCAAAGTTCCGTCGATTAGTATGTGATCGGATTTGGCATGGTCTGCTAGATTTGGCAGACACGCCAAACCATATTTTTTTTCAAATTTTGGATATGGTCTGTCATTGGGCATTTTCCCACTGTCACATGGCAGCTCTTGATTGGGCCACATGGCAGCCTCCCATTCGACCATGTCATCCACTGCTCTGTTAGCCTTCCATGTCAATGCCACAACATCGTACGGATGCCATGTCACTTCCAAATCACCATGACATGTCATCATGTCATGTCAGTGTATGGACTGTATGGACTACCACATGGAAAAATCCTGTTGGTCCATGGATTGGTCCAAAAGTGCCAGAAATGGGTGACACGTGGCAGCCTCTGGTGTTTCCATGTCACCATGTTGATGTCATGCTGATGTGATCATGACACATGTCACCTCCTACTCCTTCCATGTGTGTTGTACATATGTTGATGTCATTTGTATGGATGTTGATGTCAACAGTACGAATGTTGACTCATCCCCTTGTTGACTGGGCTAGGTTGACCAAAATTTGACCATGAATATCTTTCAATCCATAACTCCATTTGAAAATTCATTTTCATTGTTAGAAATATTGCAATGCGCTCTTCGCGATAATTTCATTTTCATTGAGTTTTAAGAACTTTTAATTTTTTCCCTTTCTTCGTCTGTTGAGGCCATCATGAGTGTCTTGAGTTTCTTGTGTGAGTTCTGATTTGTTCTTAGTCTTCTCTGGATCCTTTTTGGATCAATAATCCTCTCTAATTATTGCTAGATTGATGAAGAACAATGCACCTTCCAAAACCTTTCAGTATATCAGTTATGTGGATACTATCATCATAGCTTCACCATGAGCTCATCACATTGTTCTCCTTCCACAACATGCCTTGCACATACACGCTAATCTCCCCTCTCTATAGAATCTAGGCCAAAGTTCTATCCCTGAATATCAACATCCATAGAACTCACCCAAGTATTTTCTAGAGAGACTCGAGTTTCCCTCTCTCTTTGCTAACCTTGCTTATTTTTTCCAAAGTCACCTACTTTTCATCTAGGTTCCATAGTTCATAAAGTTTAATACCTTGTTTCCTAAAATCCTTCTTCTATGTTATTTTTATTTCTATAGAGAATGTCTACTAGGGATCTTTTGTCCCAATTAAGTTCCTCAATAGATCCTATGGCCTTGCATGTATTTCTTTCATTGCCACATCATATTAACCCACAACTACTCTAGTAATATCTACATATCCCAATGAGCTCTAACAATGCACACAATCACTTCCAAGTCACCATGTCATCTCAAGTGTCACCATTATACACATGTGTCCAAATACTTTGTTGGATTTAAGACCATTGGCATACAAATGTAGGATATTTTTTTCCCATCTAATCTCTCCAACTGATGCACCAAAGTGAGAAAGGTCATATGCATAATACCAATCCCTTCTAGAGCCTCCCAACGAACATTTAATAGACATAGAATTTGGTTTCGTATGTGCCTAGAATTGATTTGAAAACTGCCATGGATATTCCACTAGAATATTTCATAACAAGAGATCTTATGTATTTTGAAATCTCTTATCATGCAATGTTTTACTTTAGATTCAAATTTAATATTACTAACCTAGCGCACAAAATAATGAAATAAACTAAAGCTAAAATAAAATAAGCTATCCAAATAACACACCATTGATACACATAACACAATATGTACCCTGGGAAAACACAATATGAGAAAAACCACACTATAAGTTGGGGTTTATGCCTTGCTCTTTTATTCTTAGTTATAGAATGAAGATACAAAGAAAGTGCACTCACTATGGAGTTGGAATGAACACAATGGCATGTATGGATACTACATAATCTTCTACTTCCCGTGTTCTACTTCAATATCCCACTCTCAATTCTCTACTCTCCATGGAATAACACTTAATACAATAATAATGGAACCCCTTCCTTTCTTAGTAGCCTGGAAGTTAACATGGTATAATAGTTGTCTAGGGTTATGGTTAGGGATTTTGCATGCCTCAACTATCAATTAAGGTTAAGGTTTTGCACCCTCTAGAATTTCTTTGAAAGTCCACACCTGACTAGATCCACATGTGTGACTAATGTAAGTTAACATGGCATCCACTTGGTATCATGGTGGTCAATGGGATAGGTCAATTTGTGGGAGGCATCACTTCCTTATACAAACTTTGATTGACGTGATATTCACATTGTTGGAAATCTATTGATGTCTAGAATAGTAGTAAGAGGCTGGGAACTTTGTTTGCAAAGTTTTGACCAAAAAAAATGAGATTTAAGACCTCAAATGAGCTCATAAAGTTTATGTACCCAAAATCACCAAATCATGAATTTCCCCTAAAATGGATCCTACAAGCTAATATCTCCATTGTTTCCATCCTAGAAAGTACCTAAATAGATGATAAGGTATACAATGATCCAATTTGGAGCAAGAGTGGGGATCTCATAGTTCAAGTCAATGTCTATGATGAGCATTGTTCACTCTAGAGATACATGTTGTGGTCCATATGACCAAGGACATCCATATCATTTGGTCTACCACCATGTTATGATCCATGCATAACCTTCTAATAAGTCCACTTTTCTGCAAGCCTTACACCAACCTATGCCATGTCTTCCAAGACCAATAAAACATGACTTCTCATCAACTCCACATTCATAATACAACTACCTCCACACCTACCATGTCTCTTGATCATATTATTGGGTCACTTAAAATCTAAATCACCAAATCACCAAAAACTCGATTTGTTTTCCATCTTTTACACCCACTTTGGGAAGCATTCCCTCCATTTAACATAACAGTAGGTAGTTGGTTCCTTCATTAAGCCTCCCAACATGCATGTCAGGTGAGGCTAGCTTGTGATATATATTGTTTTGTTTCTTCAATTCTCTCTTCATCGTGGGTTCTTACACACCCAAACATGCACATTCACTCTCCTACACCCCCACCCCACAACAAGTAAAAAATAACACACATGCACACCCTCACCCCTCAGTTGGATGGATAAACACACATGCACACCTTGGATGGCACCCAACTCTCCTCTCAGGAGGGTGGGTGGTGGGTGAGTGAGGGTGTGCATGTTTGGGTGTGTAAGCACACACATCCACACCCTCAACCCCCGACTACCCATCATCACAAGGAGTAAGAAATACCACACATGCACACCCAAGTGTGATGAGTGTGCTTGTCAAGGGGTAATCATGCATGTGTGTGCTTGTTTGGAGGGTGGGTGTTGGGGGTTTATTATGTGCATGTGTATGCTTGCACATCCATGAATGGATACCCCCAACCCATTGGAGGGTGGGTGGTTGAGGGTTTTTTATCTACATGTGTGTAACTGTAAGCACACACATGCACACCCTCACCACCTCCCACCACCCAAATACCCTCCTAAGGGGTGAGGGTGTGCATGTGTGGGATTTCACTCAAGCCCACCCCACACATGCATGTCCTCACCCTCCCACCACCTAGCTATCTTTCTGAGGGGTGGGGTGTACATGTGTGGGATTTTACTCAACCTCCCTGTGTATACCCACTCCACCACCACAAAAGGGTGTGCTTATGTGTGCCCCCACAATCCACCTTCTTGGGGAACACACATGGACACCCTTAACTCATAAGAGGTAGGTAGTGGGTTGTGGGGGGTTAAGGTCAAGAACATCACACATGAACACCCTCACCATGTAGGAGGGTGGGTGGTGAGGGTGTGCATGTTTTTTCTTTCCCTCACTCCCCCACCACCCACCCTCTTGATCGTGAGAGTGTGTGTTTGTGTGAAAATACATGTAACATAAATGGATGCCTCCCTTGGACATCAGGGTACTCCATATAAATTTTCTTCTTCTATTAATCAATTATGAGGATACATTCTACCTCTGATAACAATATAGTTTAAAATTCATATGAAACTGAAAAAATAATGAAAATGACAATGCATATTTCAAATTCATCATTTTTCACTTAGCCAATGAAATCTCACAACAAATTACAAACAAAAAGCATTCCATAAAAATACAAATTTAAATAATTGTATGTAATCAAGTGAAGTCCGCTAAATCAGTTGTTAAGGAGTGATGACCACCCAACCATAGGAGTTAGTTATACATTCCACATGCAATACAAACCATGATTCCACCAAGGTGAAGGTAGCTCCTATGAAGCTCTAATCTTACCCATCCCACTCATTACTCTCATGACATAGTCAATCTTCTCACTATTGAGAAGTTTAGGCCCTCATGCAACTGTTAATTAGCCATGGCACTCTCTTTCATTGCCCTAAAAAACACAAGGAAGATCTTCCCTTTCTCTACAATGATCCTTTATGAATTTTTTTCCCTTCTAGTACTCTTTAGTAGGTATAAAGAGTCCATATTGTTGGTTTCTCTTTAGGAATAACTTGGAGAAGAAACACTTGGCTGAAATCATCCATAATTTTTCCCTTCTAGTACTCTTTAGTAGGTATAAAGAGTCCATATTGTTGGTTTCTCTTTAGGAATAACTTGGAGAAGAAACACTTGGCTGAAATCATCCATAAACATCAATATCAAGGTTGTAAGTTTAATGGTGTTTGTGTGTCCATTGTGGGCATTCCATCCATGGTTTTCCCCTCAAAGCCATTCCATTTCCTCTCACATTCTAAGTCACCAACTACCATAGGCTCTTACTAATGACAATTCCATGGGGTTCTCTTACCACTACAAACACAAAAAACCATGGTTTCACACATGTTTCTTCATAAACTAGAAGAGGGAAAACTACCAATGGGAGAGAAAAGAGTGATCCCCCAACAACGATGACTAATGTCTTCTCCCAATAATTTTCACAATATCTACTTGCCTTCTGTGAGTAGACACCCTTCCTAAAAATCATTGGATAAAATGTCAAAAGGATAACTTAAGACATTATAGCATTGAATAAGGCATGGGTAGCGGAAATACCACATCCAAACGACCATGTCTCATCAAATCACCCATGCACACCCTTTTCTCTTCCTCTCTTATGGTATCATGGTCCCCTCATTGCTTCCTCAAGCAACCTTTTTGGTATATATTATATTATTTTGTATTTCCTTTTTATAGATAAGTTTACATAACATAATCACACCATTGCACCTAACAACCACACCACAATCCT
>CBVK0103063245.1:0-17007 GCA_900067695.1 Picea abies | reverse complement strand
CTTCCCTCTTTGATGGAGAACCTCATTGTCTCTCTTATATGAGCTTTCCTCTAGTGGAGGATTGAAGTGGTGGAGAACCAACTGGAAGGGACATATTTTCTCAGTTCCGAGACGTTCCAACATGGAATATTGTTACGTATACACTTATGTTGATCACTTTTTAATAGAAGTACTTTTTTCACGTCTAATTCATATCTTGAGAATATTTGAATTATTATTCCATGGGAATATTTGTTATGAATGTTAATGAATTATGCTATTGTATGCGATAAAATTGTATATTATCACCATATGCTTTTATATCTTGGTTATTGAGGACAAGTTGTAGGTATAAAGCTTTGAGTCGCATGCTCAACAGTGGTGTTCATCGAACGTCCGGATGAGGTAGGCTCTTTATCTTGTCTTGTTAGAATTTTCATTTATATAGAATACTTGGGATTAAATTTCATTTCTTCATTCATTCCATCTGTTGTGGTTTACCCCATGCCATAGAGTGATTTTCCTCGTAACATTAATTCCATTTTGGAGTCTATTCCTATGTACTAGCATACACTGGCCGATATCCCAAAAGGAATTTTGGAGAAGATCAAGAATTTTTGTTTCAATTTTCTGTGGCAAGGCAGTAGTGAATATAAGGGCACTCATTGGGTTAATTGGATAGAAATTGTAGCTCCAAAGTCTTTGGGAGGATGGGGACTGAAGGATATACATATTTTCAATCATTCACTCATTGCTAAATCACTATGGAATATGATCACCAAAGAGAGTTTTTGGAGGATGATCCTAATACAAAAGTTCATTGCCCCTGACATGATATTGGATTGGACAAGGAAGGAAAGAAAAAGTGTCCATAATGTATCAAATAAATGGAAACCCTGACATTGGATTTCCCTATGATATGCTCCTTTCTGTCCTAGAAAGTTTGTAATGGGTCATGAGTTAAATTTGGCGCTAGTGCTATTAATGGTTGTGATAGAAGAATCTTTCTTTCTGAAGATTTAATTTACTATTTTCAAATTATTGGGAAAACTACATTAATCTCAATGCCAAATCCAATTATTACTACCATTTGGGAATGAGGTTGGTTGAGTGCCAAGGAATTAAATATGGCAAGTGATTGGGACATTGAATGGAACAAGTTCACTGATTCACTTCAAATGGATCATAATAGACTTGCTCCTAGTGAGGATGAACTTACTTGGGGGAGAAATGTGGTTGGAAGAAATTATTCAACCAATTTGGGTTATGATGGGGTTTGATGGTGGAAGAAACTTCGCAAGGTAGAAGCTCATCCAAGGTCTATTTTATTTATGTGGATTTCCCTTAACAACAAGGTTATGACTTGGGAGATGTTAAGGAAAAGGAACAGGGAAGGGTCGGGTATTTGTGATCTGTAAAATACCATGGATATTCCATTAGAATAGTTCTTATATTATACTAAGATATTTAATATGCAAGTGTATTTCCTTAGATCCCACATTAATTATTACTTGCTTAGCTTAGCTTGAATTTATGAAATAAGTGAAATATGAAAATTAAATAAATGAGAAAAAAAACAAAACATCCACACAAAATAACATAATATGTATCCTGGGAAACCCAATACAGGATAAAACCAAGCTCGAAGGTAAGGAATATGTTCTTCTCTCTTTTCTTCAATTATGGAAATGTAAATACAAAGAAAGAGGGCACTCACTATGGAGTTTCCTTTAACACTATGGGATGTATGGCCGCTACAAAATATTCAACCTCCTTTTTTATGATCTCAAAATCCATTCCTTGGATACTCTGCTCAACCATGGAACAAGTACAATACAAAATAATGGAACCCCTTCTCCTCCTAGTGGCCTTGTATTTACCATAGCACAATAGTTGTCTAGGGTAGGGTTTTGAATTCTTCAACCCTCAGTTGGTGATAAGGTTTGGAACTTCTATAATATTCTTGAAATTCTTAACATGGCTATGTGTTTGAATAATGGGGTTGACGTGGCATACACTCATACCATGGTTGTCAACTTGCGGGATGCATAACTTTGCATACGAACTCCGATTGAGGTGATTCTTACATCGTTGGAAAGGTCTCAATGTTTAGAATATGGAATCTTCCTCCCATGTAGGTTTTGGACAAAACAATTGTCATTTGATGCCTCAAAATAGCTCTAGAAGATGTCAGACAATTTTCAACCTCAATTTTCCAAATTGGATCCTCTCGCTAAAATGGCTCTACAAGACGATTGCTCCAATTTTTTCCACCCATAAAGTACAGAGAGAGATGAAAAATTATATAATGATCCAATACAGATCATACCTCCCCATTTAGGGAGGATTTTGTTCCCCAAAATATTTACTGAATGAGGTGACGAAATGTTTCCTCTATCTTCTCTCTGGAGTACCATTTTTCTTTGCCTAGAAGTTGTCCTTTCAACCCAATATACCAAAGGTCATGTTTCCATCGTCTTGTAATTCTAGACTTCTTCTGCAAAATTGTGTCTTCTTCCAACTCTAGTTGAACATATGTAATGTTCCCACGTGGTTTTTCTTGGAACATTTGAAGTTTGAGTGTTTTCTGGTTGTGGTATATTGTCAAATTGTTTGTTGATTTGTTTTCTTTGGTGTGCTAATGTTCTCTTGTTATTTTTTTTGCAGCGATAGTTGTTCTCATGAAGGAAAAGACAAGTAACAACAATCATACAAGTAGGAAAATCACATATAATGGTCACAAACTCATATATGAATTTATTTATTAAATATATCTAACCTCCATACCATAATAGAGAAGATATGAAAGACATATAGTAGAATAATGTATGTGGCTGATAATGCCTCAAAAATACAATAGAAAGATGAAGATGTGATCTAACAAGAGCCTCCCCAAGATGAATACCAAAGATCTCCAAGACCCAACTATTTCCCTTGATGTGAGTGTTGTCTTCTCTAGAAGAATTGTGCCCTCGCTGGCTGTAGCAAGATAAGAATTTGGCCTCCTTGAAGATGACCACCAAACCACTGAAACCAACTGCAAATATATAGATCGAGTGACAAAAAACTCTTGTGATGATTCTCCTAGCTTTTGGGAGTGATCTCACACTCCAAATCACTAGATCCACTATGAATAATGCAGCCTCCTGAAGAGAAATGCGCCCCACTCGATAATATAATGGATATGCAGAATAATACCCTCATACGTTGATGCAAAAATGTGCTAGGGTGGTAGAAACCAATCCTTGAAGGAGCTCTATTGTAGATCTAGACTCCCTAAACCAAATCGAATCTCTCCTCCTCAACTGATGCATCCAACTTGCAAAAAACCCTTATTAGTGCGCCCCCTTGTCAAAATTGATGTAGGAAGTAGAATTGAACTAATGTAGAATGGTGAGGGAGGAATATTTCACCTCCTTGGCCAATCTTGAATCAAGAATAGGAGGATATTTCACTCCCTTGTTGATCTCTAGGGTTTACTCAGTCAGAACCCTCAAAACCCCCAAGTACCATGGGCTCTCTAGCTTAGAATCCAGACATCAAAATATCAAACAACATAATGAGAGAATAGAAGACCCTATCTCTCTTTGATACTCATGTTCACCTTTTCTCTCCAAGTGACTTTTAATTTACTTTTAATATTTCTTCATAAAATCACTTTATTAATTAATTAACCTTTTTTCCTCTAAAAAGTGATTAATTTTCCATTATGACTTCTTCGGCCACTAAAAGTCACTTTTCATCATCTTATCATGTAGATTGTTTCCTCCTGATTCCGATGAGTTATTACACTAAGGTTTTTCTTCACACATTATGCCCAAAATGACATCCTTAGTGAATTTAATTAAAATATGCTCAATAATAACTCTAAATTATGGAAATCGTTGGAATGCAACGAAACCAAAGACAAGTTTTGTGGAATGGATCCTGATGATGAAATATGATGAATAATGTGATTCGGGCCCAATAAAACTCCTCAATACCTCATAATCTCACTATCACCCTCAATTGGCTACTATGTCAAGTGTCCCAATTTGTAACATAAGTAAATCCAAAAATGGGGACATTACAACACTTGGTGCTAAGTCCTCTATGGTAGGTAGGACCTACTCCTCAGTTTCTCGATCCAACATGGAAGGCTCATAGAGTTGTAGATTATCCACATTCACTACTGAGTAAATGTGCATGTATGGGGGTAGAATGACTTTGTAAGTGTTATCTCCCACCTTCCTCGATACTTTAAAGGGCCATATCGTAGAGCCTTGATCTTCTTACTAGGACCATATAGTATTTCCTTGTTTAGTTGTACCCAAAATCTATCTCCCACTTTGAATGACTTCTCGGTTTAGTGTTTATCATGTCTGGCCTTATACTTTTCTTGTGACTTCTTCAACATTTTTTATACTTGCAAATGGATATATCTAATCTTTTCAATAAATTTCTCCACTTTCAATGCTTCTCCTATGATGTCTTCCCTCGCTCCTCCTTGTTTTCCATAGGAAACATCTAAGGGTAACGGTGGAAAATACCAAAAGCAAGTTTCAAAAGGGGAATTACTAGTAGAAGTGTGAATTTCTTTATTATAAGAGTGTTGAATATAGATTAGATTTCCATCCCAGGTCTTTAGATACTTTTGATTGTAACCCCTCAAAAGATGCACCAAAGTCTCGTTGACTACTTATTTCTTCCCATCTGTGTATGGATGGAATGTTGTATATCTCTTCAACTTAGTGTCCATCTTCTCCCAAAGTGTAGTAAAAAAAACATTAAGAAATATGGTAACTTTGTATGAGATGATGCTCCTTCGTATCCCAAAGTACACCTGAACATGTTCAAAGAACATTTTTTCTACTTCTTTTCCTTTGATGGTCTTTTTACAAGGCATAAGAATGCACATCTTGTTGAACATGTGAACTACCACATATAGATAGTCATGTCCCTTCCTAGTTGTTAGTAAATCTCCCACAAAATCCATGGAAATGCTCTCCCAATGTTGAGTGGGTATAGGAAAGGGATGGTATAGACCTTGCTTCCTATTACTAGGCTTTCTAGTACAACAAAGTGCACATCCTCTTAAATCTTGTGCTACATCTCCTTGCATTTTTTCCAGTACACACACCTTTGTAAGTTAGCAATTGTCTACCCAACCTGCCTGGAACAAGAGCCAAAATAAAAATTCAATAATAAGAAATAGGAACAACACTCTTCCAGTGTTGTGACCAATCATTCCTCCATGGTAACATGCTCGAGACAAGAGAAACAAGAGAAAAAGTATTTCCAATATAATAACATTTTCATAAGAACATATCTATGTTAACAAGAATAAAAGACAATTTCATGGTAATCATCATAGCATTACCAAGGTGACCTTCCTGGAAGAAAAATAAGAATTATCTCCTAGAGGAGATGTTAGTTCATCTTGAAAACAAGTACAATAAGAATTTATATCAATAGTACTCATATGCTACCAAGTATTCATTGTATCTAGCAGTGATACAACCTTTCAAAGATTAGTGTCACAACTATGGTGTTTACTTGTAATGTAGCAATTGTCCAACTTGATATGTGCAAATTGGAAACTTATCAATTTAATCAATCAAACTTGGAACCTGGAGTCCTATCTTCAAGAATGAGTGTTGTTTCTTTTCTTCTGAGTCTCCTTCACTCAAAATGACAAGTATTCTCTCCAACCTGTCCCCTGTACTAAGACAATATGCTTTCTTGACATAAATTTGAGTTAGCAAATATAATGCAAATAAAATCTAAAAACTCAACCTTAATCAATCTAATATTTTGACTAAAGTCAACTTATAACTTTAACTTTGACCATAGGTTTGACTTCAACATATCAAAATAAAACTAGATGTTCATAAGATCACAATAACGCCATAACAACTAGAGGCATATCAAAACAATCAAACCTGGAGTGTGGTGTTCCTCTGAATGTGTTGGATATGAGAACCCTCTGGATTTATGATTTTTTTCTTTGGAAAAATGTCCCTTCTCATATAAACACCCTCAAGATAGTGATACAATTTAAACATATACAAGTAGATACCTCTAGCGGCAACAACAAGCAATGATGAACCCAAAAATTTCAAAGTGATCCAACTTGCAATCTAAAGATAGATGGAGATGTGATAGGGTAGGGCGTACTAGGACAACTAAAAATTAGGCCCAACGTTTCATAGAAACTTCACTGGTCCAGGGGAACTGCAATTGGTACTGCAACTGGTGCTACAACTGGCACTGCAACTGATGTTGCAATTGGTACTGCAACTGGTGTTGCAATTGGCACTGCAACTGGCACTGCAACTTAGAAATATTGTAGATCTTATCTGGGGAAAATATACACCCTCCTTAGGTGACCTTATTAGTGGGTTCAGTAAGTGCTCAATGAGCTTGACAATGGGGGGAAATGAGGATCTTCCTTCCAACGGTTAGACTATTACGAAGGAAATCGAATTTGATACCATGTTAAAATTTTGGTATGCTCGTTTAACCATAGACAATGTCACATCATTGCCACCCAACCATAGGCATTCACATATGCCACCCCCAAGCACAATAACCTTTTATTAGATAGAATGATTATGAAAAATCCAAACCAGAACCAACAGATAAACCTTAACCAGAAACACCACTATTGCAACATCAACACAATACAAATAAAGCATACCTTCACCAAGAGAAGCACACCAGAAGAAGATACCATAAATACTGAGAATACTCCACAACAGTTGCTGCACCACTCTCTCTAGACTTTCGCCTCCTTCTATTGCAGTTGCAGCTCCTTAGACTTGTGCACTAGCTGAGTGAGTGAGTGAGAGTGACCAAATGAGCTAAGGTTCCTCCTTATTTATACTAATCTGTCCCAGTGACTTATCCAAGTGGGGTTGACTTATCTTTTTGGGCCTTCTAATTCTTTATTATTATTCTCCTTGGGGCGAATTCTCTTCTAGGGTTTTCACACATATGTTTAATGGTTCTCTTACTCCTGAAATAATATATTCTAATTAGAAAGGTTAAACATGGAGGTTAATACCTCCCATTGCTACCAAAACATCAACACTTTACCCATTTGGTTGGGTTAGGCCCATTCGTTCCCCTAGGCAAAAATTAAAAAAATTGGGTTATGCCCATTCATTCCCCCTAGGAAAAAAATTAAAAATTTAAATAAAATCCCCCCCCCCCCCAAGGGGCACATCATATAATATAATGGCACTCAAATCATTTAAATAAAAACCTTTGGCACTCAAATCATTTAAATAAAAACCCCTGGCACTCAAATCATTTAAATGCAAACAAATGTCAATCCTTCGTCACACCCTCATCAACATGTACTCAACATTCAACCCACGAGATTGATATAACATCACCCAATGGCATCGGACTTTTATGAAGTTTCGAAGGCAGTAGTCTAAACGTTCTACCTTTTGGAATTTTTTTGGTGACTTTTTCTGTTTAAATTTGCCCGAAATTCGGTGAGGAATGGTTGGATCTGCATATTTGAGTGGCTAAGTTTGTACAATCCAAGTGCATCAGGGGTTTTTCAGCAGTCTGAATCCATTTATGCATTTAATTTAAACAACATAAAATAACGATTTTGTCTAGATTTACATCGCCAAATTCCGATCAAAAAACCCAAAAGGTAGAAAGTTTAGCCAACACCGTTTCGAAGCATGTTTTCTCTACAATGTGGGACATGTATGGTACTTGCATCTCAATTGTAGCTTCTTGCCATGATTACAGAACTTGGACAATGGGAGACGACGAGGATGATTGTGCGTGGGTGGAAATTAATCTCATCAAGGGATTTGTTATGGCTAAATTCAGCTTAGGAAAGGCCAAAATCCTCCTACTCTTCTTCTTTGTATTTCACCTCGTTTCCAGCTTCATTTCCCACCAAGCACTTGTAGGAATTCAAAAATTCAATGACATATATAGAAACTCAAAGTTCAGGAAGATGGGCTCAGCAAGTTTCACAGTTGGAGGGGGAGATGGAAGACACCAGGAATTCAGTCCTCACCTTGCAAATTAGATTCACTATAGTTTCAACCCATTTGATCATGATGCTAGAGGAGTCTCTGAAGCATAGGCAAGAAACTATGCAATTGCAGGATGAATGTAGCGCCCTCAATTAGCATCTTCAATAATTCATAACCTGACCCCAGCAAGTGGCAGATTCACCACCAATCAATGAAGTATCATAGCAGTCTAATGCAACCTCCTCTACCGTAGCGTCTCGAGTGAAACTTTACATGAATGTATCGGCATCAGAAGTAGGGAAATGACATCCTTTTGGTCCTAACAAATAATCTTTTCAGTAATTATGTTTCATTTTTGCTTATATGTACAGGGGTTTATTACATACTATATAAGGGGGGGGGATTTTGGGATCAAGAAACATGGGATATTAGCATTTCTAGCTATAATAGTTATAGTGGTCCGCTTTTGGAGTTTTGTTGACAATTTAGTTATCATTTTTGGACTAGTTGTACTTACCTTTCCAAAAGTTATTTTTATTTCAATAAATATCCCCCCCTTTCTTATATATATATATATATAAACGTTTCAATATCTTTTTTTAAAACATCCAACTAGATAGCATTAATTTTTAAGGAAAATATCCATTCACTAATTTAATATTCAATGCATGAAAAATATCATCCATATATGTGTAATATCTTTTATAAAAGACATCTGGATTGGTTCTTGGGAAGTGTCTACAACTATAAAACCCTAGCGCCTAGCTTTGGAGTCATGTTTGAAGCCTCCATAGCGAGGGTAGATCTTGAGCCCCCTCCCTTCTCTGAAGATGAAATCAATGCTTTCAAACAATTGGTCGGTTCATTGGGAAATCCTTCGGCTCGCCCAACGCACACCCAATTTGTCAAGAAATTAGATATGATTCCCAAAGCCATGATCCCTCAAGAAGCTTTCCCCAAATCCCTCTCTTATGCTTCAAAAGGACTTATTGGCCAATTCACAGGACTTTGGCCTCTGACGTCCATTCATGAAGACTTAAATATTCTTCACTCCGCATAAGAAATGGATCTGGTTGGGAGGAATCCGTAGAAGAGGAAAAATTA
Organism: Picea abies; assembly: GCA_900067695.1. Taxonomy (NCBI): domain Eukaryota; kingdom Viridiplantae; phylum Streptophyta; class Pinopsida; order Pinales; family Pinaceae; genus Picea; species Picea abies. The sequence continues at coordinate 7,936 of CBVK0103063245.1, read as the reverse complement.
TAGGAATCAAACATGGAATAAATCCAAGAGACATAACCACCAGACCCTCCAAAAAGAATCAAAACCAAAGGGACAACGCGGGTAGACATGGAGGAAGGTGAAATCATAATAGAAAAGACCAGAAAATTAGGAAGGCGCACAAACAAATATGTAAGGGAAGATAACACCAATAAAGAAAAAGCGCTTGGGAAGCAATATTCCATTGAAATCTCACTCAATAATGTAGGGAAATGAGGTGGAAGTATGGGTGCAGATCAACCCATTCCTAGTGGATGGACGTCCTCCATCCATCGTCAATGAAATTACTCTCATGGAATTGTAGAGGCTTTGGCATTACCTCTGAGATCTTTGATGCATGTTGAATTACACCCTTCAAAAGAAGAAAGTGGGCAGAGCCACCAACTCAACCTTTTTGGCTTTAATTCCAAAGGAGATGAACCCTTCAAATTTCTCTAGATTTCAGCCAATCTCTCTTTGCAATTCTTCCTACAAGATTCTCGCTAAAATTATTGCCTCAAGAATAAAACCCCTTCTTTTGAAACTAGTTTCTAAAAATCAAGGCGGGTTTATGGAAAATAAAAAAATCACGGATAACATAATTTCAGTCCAAGACACTATTCACTCTAGTAGAGGGTGAAAAGATAAAGGCATGGTGCTCAAATTAGATGTGGCAAATGCCTTTGATCGTGTAAAAAATGCCTTCCTTTCAAAGGTTTTAAATAAATATGGATTTTCCTCAGACTTTATAGACTAGATTAAAGCTTGAATTGGCTCCCCGTGGATAGCCCTGATGATAGATGAAATCCCAACACAATTCTTCAAATCAAGCAGAGAGCTAAGGCATGGATTCCCTTTGTCACCCTCCCTATACATTTTAATGGAGGGTTCTTTAAGTCGAAAAATGGAAGAGGAACGCAAATTGGGGTGTCTTCCCGAAATTCAGATTGCTCCAGGAGTCAAAGCACCAAATCATTCCCAATTTGCAGATGACACTCTTCTCCTTAGAGTCACCTCCCCTATCATAGCCAAAACATTCAAGCGAGTTTTGGATACCTTCTTAACAACTACAGGAGGGGAAATAAACAATGAAAAAAGAAGAATATGTGGATGGAACATCTAAGGACACCATCGAGATACCATCTCTAGAATATTTGGATTCCCAATGATTGTAAACTTGAAATCCTTTAATTACCTTGACATGCCCATTTTCCAAAACATCGCCTCTTCACAGGATTGGAAATCAATTTTGGATAAACTAACCAGTAGAATACAAATTTGGGGCACTCGTTGGTTAAATCTGACAAGTAAAATTGTTCTCATCAAATCTGTTTTGTCTGCTCTAACTATTTTTCAGTCTGCAGGATTAATGGCCCCTAAAGGAATCCTTGAAAAAATCTCAAGGACTTTGCAAGTATTCCTTTGGGAAGGGGGAAAAACAAATACAAAAAAAAATCACCTCATCAATTGGTCAATTGTCTGTCAACCATCTGGCAAAGGAGGGTTGGAAATTCGTAATCCTTCTCTGATGAATATAGCTATGGGATCAATTTGGTTTGGTGCCTCATCTCAAGACCCTTAGAATGGTGGAAGCAAGCCATTTTAGCCAAATATATTGGTTCTCCCATAATTCACAACCTGGATGTCCCCCTTCCCCCCTACAATGGCTCCCCAATTTGGAAATTGATAAGGATGGTTACTCCTCTTATCCAAGCCAAGCTATCTTGGCCTCTATGGAATGGATCTCTCATAAACGTTTGGATGAATAACATTATGGGGAGGGAACCACTAGATAAAAATGAATCTCTAAATCCCCTCAAGCTATGGTGCATCTCCAATGGTTACTCCAAGATCCAAGACCTTTTTGAATGTACACAAAATGGCCAATGAAACTCTTGGAAAACTCTATCACTCCCCGAACAACTCCTTCCTCTTCTCCCTATTCTCTTCGAGAAGCTAGGTACATGTGGCCCCCCTTAACTCTCATCTCAAAGACTCTTGATGTTTTGGTGCTACACAATACTCAGTTAAATTGGGTTTTGTTAGTCTTCTTTTATACTACCCACGGCCATCCCTCTCTAAGATTTGGTCTTGTGTGTGGGCAGGGCTCTCCCTTCTAAAAATCAATGCTTTCATCTGGGTCATGGTACATGGAAAATTACTTACAGTTGAAAATATAGAGAAACGCAACATTGGTGGCCTCTCTAGATGCACCCTCTACATGACCTCAATGGAAACAATTCAACATTTGTTATTTGATTTTCTTTTCTCCCTGCAAGTGTCGAAACTCATGCTCGCTTCTCTTCGTCCCAATTTCTACCACCCTTCCAATTGGAACAAAATTTTTGTTCATTAGAAGCAAATATATGTTGGCAACCTCGATAAAAAAACTTCTCTTTTCAAGTCTTTGGAGGCAGATTTCGAAATTCATCTCTTGGGGATTCTGGTTAATAAGAAACAATGCCATTTTTCAAAATAAACTTATCTTCCCTCAAAGGGTTCAGACTCAGGCATGTGGCCTCCTTTATAAAGTGTTCTCCATTCAAAATAAACTTCCAGAAAATCAAGTTTTGCTTTCAGATTTAGAGAAAATATGGATGACTAGTATTCTAGGTAATCGCACTGTCAAACACGTCAACAACACTCAAACTCCAAAGCAATTAATTTGGCAACTATAGTTATCCAACTAAGCATTTTACCAATGGCAACGTCAACAAGATTCTAGGATATTATTTTTTGATGGAGCATCCATAAGCAATCCAAGGGCAGCAGGTGCGAGTGGAATCGTCTTCGACTCTGAAGGAAACAAGGTTCTGGATTTCACTTGGGGATTTAGAAAAGAAACTAATAATCATGTCGAGGTCCTTTAAGTCTTCATGGGACTTCGCCTTACTCTGAACAATAGATATTCAAGGCTCACGGTAAATGGGGACTCTAATCTGATCATAAGGGAACTACGCCAAAATCTCAAGACCGCGGATCCCAATATTGCCAGAACTCTTTTTAGAATCAGAGATATTGAACATAAATTTGGTAAAGTCATCTATTAACATGTGTACAGATCTCATAATGCTATATCCGACTCTCTCGCTAAAGAAGAAAAACAACTTGGTATCGGGAAACTAAAGTAAGGTACAACAATTCGTTATGAACCTATTCCCTAAGAATTATTCACCTCCTATGCTTCTTCTCTTGGACAATTCATGGCATATCAATTATGGAAATCTCTTTCACTCGCTCTCTCCACATTCCTTAAACCTCTTACACATGTCGATTGCTTTCGTGACTGGCGCCCTCCTTCAACTTAACGTCCCCTCATACTGCATTCTGAAATTTTCATCATGACTTCTCCCTCGCACTCATGTGGGAACTGGTACTCTGTACGTCTCAATCCCCCCTGCAACAATATTCTCATGACCTGGAGATTTATGGGACTTACGGCCTTGGCCTCATCCCCCATCATCCTCTCGCGTGGAACTTATTTCACCAACATCATGACATTGGCTCTTATCCATCACATTCTATTGTCTGGCAGTATGCACTTGAATCTCAGAGGTGGAGACACTGTTCGGTTTCATTTCGACTCAATTAAGCTCTGACCTCTCATATTGTCGTTGGAATGCCAAAAATCCCTCACAATTATGTGGCGGCATAGTAGCGGTGAATTCTAGTGCTCAAAATGCGCCATTGGTAGAATACAGGAACATGTACATTCGCAACAAGAGGAAATTGCAGCACTTAAAACCTAAATGGAACAACAATCTCGAAAATTTCATGCCCATGAGAAATGCCACAATGAGGAATTGGCCTTAGTCATCTGCGTTGTCAACAGGAACTCAACTGTGATTTGCTCTATTGGATGGTCCCAATAGCAACAAGGCACACAAGAGCACAATCATCCAGCTGTATTCACATAATACAGAGCTTCAAACTAAGCATCCCACCTACAAATGCATTTGATTGCTCCTATTGACCCAACAACAATGCAAGAAGAACACCCAGACCCAGTAGAAACTCAGGAGAACGAGACCTGTCAACATAACCAGGCGGACACAAATCTGCATTTGCATTAGTTTTGCACATTTAACAAAGTTTTGTATTTGTTATGTTACTTTGTAGCCATCTTCCCATGACATTTTTGTCTAAAATGCATTAGTTAAACTCAGAGATTACAGATAGGTATAAGAATTAAGACATCAGACATTTATGATGCACATTTAGCCTATGCGTAGATTGTAATTATGGTTGTTTTTGGAGAAATCCATGCCTTTTTCTAAATACAATTATAATCGTTCTGGTTAAATATATATATATCTTTTATAATAAGATAATCATAATAATAATATTTTTTTATCAGTGAACTAAATTTTTAAAAAGTATATATCAGCTTCAAATTTTATAATTAATCTAATCAATATTTTTTTCCAAAAAGAAAAGTAAAAAAAAAACTTTAATATTTTCTAAAATATTTAAACATATTTCATTTAAATAAATATCTATGTATTATTAGTTTTAAAAAAATTGCTCACAAAGTTAACACTAAATTATATTTAATAAAAATTGCATTCCAAAAAATTACATTAATTGTTCTATATAAATAATAAAAATCCAAAATTTAAATATAAAGAAAAACAATAATAATTAATAAGAAGAAGTAAGAAATATCATTTTATAACCACTGCACTTTAATTTCAAACATTGTTACACCATTATGTATATTACTTCAATAATTAAGTCTCTATAATATAAATATTTCTTCCTAGCATATTTATGCAGACTTTATCAACTATGTCAATTGGTCACATGATCGATCCCTACTATGTTCCACCGAAGGCACCGGACACCTAAGGAAATGGACGCTTCCAGATAATAGCTCTAACAGCCACTGATCACGCCTTCTAACTCCAAGTTGTACTAAATCCACTCAATTTTATATGGTTTTGTGCGATAGAATAAGATGGAATCATTTGGATGAAGTCTAAAACATTGGATTAAAAAACATACATAAGTTTCCTTTTACTAATAGAATAAGATAATTTTGTACATTTTAGCTCGGAAAAAACATATGGATGCGATTTAAATCTGAAGGTTGGAGTGGAAACTTAAAATTGGACCAAATTGGAAACCCATGGTTACAATCATATTGTAATTTAAGTTAAATTACAATGGTACTAACCAATTATTTCTAGTTGTAACTAGAAACCATATATAATAAAACTGATGAAATGTATTAAACAAAATAATTAATAGCATCAATTTAATGTGTTGGGCATCATATTGGAGACTTGTTATCTTCTTCAACTGAAATAGTAAACATAATTGTAGTTTTGAAATACAAAATCAAAATTATAGAAAATATTTTTTATTTTAAATGTACATAGGGAAGATGAAGACATGTACAAAAAAAAAGTATCGCACCTTCCTACAACAACAACATGTCATTTTTATGAATGGTATCACATATTTCATAATGTCCTTTATATCCATTGCATCACATCTTGCATAATAACAACTGCTTCACACATAAACATCTAAGCATGTTAAAATAAATCATGAATCCAAATTCTGCAAACCATTAATTATTTAAAATCATGAAACTAGAAATAAAATTAATGCCCTAAAAAGTATTCAACCTAACAAAAAGAGGATGTCAAAAACATAAATCAATGTTGGCGTACCATTTAAATAAATATTTAAATAAGGAATATGTTTATATATTATATTATGGCCATAGATAAGGGAGGTATAACCCAGTAACAATGGATCTTGTCTTATGAATGAATTTCACACATGAATAACTAATTGACTAACTATGGTTACCCTTAAATCAAGTAAGGGATTACTAAGCTAAGGTGGGACACCCCTCACCAATATTTTCTTTGCAGAATTTCCTAGTTTGTTGTATGAGTGATTAAAGAGGCAAGCAGAGATTATCCTTATCATTCACCCTCAAGAACCTGAAATTTGGGATCAAGAAATGGTTGAGAGGTTTGAAACCTGAGATATCAAGTGGACTCGTGTTTTTTATTTCTAGTTCGAGCAAGTCAAAGAAGGGTATGTTGTAGATTTTTCTATTGAGTATAGCACAACTTTTAGCACAATTGAAAGGGAGTTTGAGGTCAGACCAAGAGGAGTATTACTGGAGACTGTATCCCTATGGATTAAGATTATTTTTGTGGATAAAGGGTTAATGTGCATGAGACCAAACACCATTGTAGTGTAATGCCTTGCGACAGGGGGGTTAGGGGAAGAAGGAAGGTGAGATGCAAAGAAGAGTAAAGGAAATATGGATCCATAGGAGTAGAAGATAATTTATAACGTCATAATTTTTCTCTTTAAGCTATTTGATCCTTCTAAATAAGTATGTTTTCAAATTTAAAAGTAATTATAATTTGATTATAAAAACTTTAAAAATTACTCAAATTTGAATATATATGTCTATATTCAATTTTATTTTTTTAAATAATTTATATGATCATAATTTATATTGATCACTTCTGAGCATTGAACTGTATGGAAAATAGTGAAAGAAAATATGATGCGAATATAATTTTCCAAAAAACTCTCCAACTCTCTCGCAAAAAATCCATATATATAGACTAAGTTAGCTCAATCAGTTGGCAAACTCACCTACATACCAAGCAACAACTCTCTCAAAAAAAGTCCACACACACATAAACATAAACCAAGTTAGAGATCTTTGGTTTTAGGCCATGATATATAATAGGAAAGCAGGTTTACTTAGAGGTTAAATCTCATTAACAAGAGAAAATATATCACTTTTAAAAAATTGGTAAATTATGATATCCCACATCAACTTTTAACAATTATAACTAAAAGATTAGTAAGCCCCACATCAATTTGAAAAACTATATTATTGAAGGCAGAGGAAAGAAGAAAAAGAGTCAAATAATCTTTGTTGGTGTAAAATATAGGTAGTTATATTGGGATAGATAGAAAATACAGGACCTCCCAAGTCATAGTGAAAACCAAGGTTCAAGCTAATAAATGCATATCAGAATATTGTTTTTATTATAACATTTTTAAAATAGTTGAAACCCGCATCGTTATTCAATAAAACTAACACCAATGTCCATCAGTTTTAACGGGCATAAATATAAACATTGTTTCCTGATCTTCCCATGCCATTTGCATAATGATTTATGGAACCTGCCCAAACCTACTTCTCATGTACTCTCGTAACGCTATTTCTAGACACCAACAACACAGGTGATTGACCACTTCTAATGTACGTTATTGTGGTTACCTTGAGAGATGAATCTCGACGAGTTTCTCATTGAGCTTGATATAAGCTATTGATATAAATTCATGTAGTTCAGTGGTTAGAATCAAAGATTTTTTTCTATTCCGCAATAACAATGCCTTAGGTGAGTATTCAAATAGAAGGCGAAAACTCAATAGTGGGAGAGATGCTTACCAGTACATAAGAATTGTCATTATAAAACACTTGTGATACATGTCCATCACCATTATAAACCACATGTGACACGAGGCATAAAGCCCGTGAGATATGAAACCACCTGTGATGCAAGGCATAAAGCCCGTGAGATACGAAGCACATGAGCCTCGACAAATGTTGACACAATCTAAACCTTTCATTCCTCCTACACATTGACAACCATGCATATGAATTTCCCAACGATGAGACCATCATCATATGTAGGCCCCATCAGGACCCTACCACTGGCAAACATTTAATACTTTCTTTGAAGACGTGGGTTATGGGGACACATGCTGTTGGATGTCTTTCCTAGCCAAGTGGCTAGTGGTTCGAAACATCTGGCGTCTTTTGCCATTATATTTGTAATATATTCATGCACAATGGAGAGGGCACCGACCACTCCAATGAATAAGCACCTTGTTCCTAAGGATTTGAGGGTATGGCTACATTTTAGAGCTATTATACCACCTTCTAAGT
>CBVK0103063228.1:0-10649 GCA_900067695.1 Picea abies | reverse complement strand
TTATGGTGTTGATGATATATTGAATGCTAATGATAAACTATTGAACATTAGTGGAGGTTATATCTTGTGATTAAAAGTACTAATTATGCTCATACTGATTCACCACCCCTCTTAGTATTCCAACAACTACTGCTAGCAAATAGACTCCATTCTTTGTTTACATCATCAACTAAGAACTTGATCCACCTCAATACCTTCTTTGGATAGTGTTGACGAGTTAGAATGACCCGTTTAGTCAGATAAAGGAAAATGCTCGATGACAGGTCCCAATTAGACATGTTCTCGTTTGGGATAGTGTTTCTGACTAGATTTTGGCTTGGTTACCAATCTAACTAATATGCTAACTAAATATGAATATGAGAACTCAAGGTTCTTAGATGAATTAAAAATGACAATCATAACTAAATACTTCTAAGATAAAATGAAAGATTACAGTCCCAAGATGCATATTCAAAATACTCTAAACTAACCTATCCTGATTAGGAGCAAGCTAAAAGATGATTACAATAGGACATTTGTATTAGTTGTACAAAAGAAATTCATATAGCAAGTAATATGAAGGATTGAAAACATAAGCAGTTAGAACCAACATAATTGATTGATTAACCGAATCATAAGGTTGATGTACTCAAATTGAAGAATCATGGCAACTGTAAATATAAGAATGTTAATTCAGAAGTAATTCATAAACCAACTTTCATATACTACAAAATAAGACATACATAAATTGAATAGCCACATTCATAAACATTGATACCAAAATCTTCATAAATGTCTCATGTTCTTTATTCATCTGAAAGTAATAATACCAGCCGCATTTCAAAAGAACAAAAAATCCCTTTGCCTTTTACATTCATCTAATTTATAGAGGGACTAGGGAATCCCTTCACATTCCTTATATTTAGAATGGTTAGTATCTCCAAGTGACGCTTTCGTTTCCTTTTCCATTTAGGACATTAAAATATTTACAGTAAAATGATTTCTCTACAAAATTTCGGTTACAATGAGATTATCAAGAGGGTTCCGATGGTTTCGATTTTTCCTCTATGAATGCCTTCCATATTTTGAAGTCTTCAAGTATGGAATCCACTCGACATAGCTGTGATATTTACAGGTCTTCCTCGCTTTTGAACATGGGAATGATACATTTTGTCTTCAAGTTCTGTTCAACACATTGCACAAAATCTTTTGTTAGTCTGATCATTATAGAGGGCTGGATTAGTCTTGTTTCAATAACCCCCACAATGATTTCACCGATTTCTTCGATGGATTTTAGGCTGAGGATTTTTTTGTATCCACATCTTCAACCATTGTTTGGGTTGATGAAGCCTTATCAATATCCATCAGGGGTCCATCCCGAATAGTAAGATTAAACTGTCTATCAATATCCATAACTATGTGCTTGATGTAGTAATTTGCTTCTGAGTCTTTAGGATGTTTGTAATTGTTTCCATCCCTGCATCCAAGATTCGATGATATTTGATTCTTCATTCATCTGAGTATATCCACAGGGTCTCTAGGAATGCCTGTTGTGAGTCTTTCCATTCCACGACTCTGTTGTAGGCTTCTAGGGACTTTTTGTATTTTTCATACATTTCTTTCACTTGTGCGTTCAACTTTGTCCGATCGGACTTGACCATCAGTACTTTGTTAAGCACACAGAATAATGTATTTTGTGCATCCTGAAGTTATTTGTTCTTTTCCATGGCCTTCACTTTTATGGTTTCTAGAGTAGATGTTTGGTTTTGGATTTCCTCCACAAGTTCCTTCAAGAGATCATTGTCTAGCTATACCTTCCTGATTTCTTTTTCACTTCTTTCGTTAAAAGTTCTCAATTCAACCAACTCTTCTTTGAGTCTCGTCACCTCCTGGTCATGTTTGTTTTTAATATTTTCCATCTCACTCACATGGGCATTTTGGGTGAGGGAGGTTGTTTCAATAAATATTTCCTGTAAATATTTTCCCGGGGCCTTGAGCCACCTTTACATCTCCTCTTTATGTATTTTCTCTGTTTGCTGGATTTCCTTCCTATGTTGACTAGCCATAGTTTCCTTAATGGTTTCCAGGCTCGTCTCCAACTCAATGAGCTCGGATTTCGCAACATCAAGTGCTCCTGCGACTTCATGGACCAATACTATGTTCACACCAACAAAATCACTGAGAATTGAGGATGCTTGTATCACATTATCCTTCAAATATGGTCTACCTTTCCATATGATGTTCCTTTCAGGAGATTCTTGGCTCATGTCGACTTTTCCTATTTTCCTCTTAGGGGTTCTCCTCTCAATAGCTCATGTTTTGTGGCTGTAATAGTAATCACCAATGACAACTACTAATCCTTTGAATACGATTCCTTCAGAAGTGAGTGCTAAACTCCCTGGGATGGAGGCTAAGGGAGTGCACTCCTCTATCGGGGTGTTAACCAAATTGGTATCATGGATTACAATGATAATTACATTGTCACTTGCTAATATGTTGTCTTGAACATCAGGAATATCGATCTTATATTTTCTCTTCTTTTCCTGGGTTCTTCCTTATGTGGCTGATGTTGATTGTTCCGTGTTTATTGTTTCTCCTTCACCTGTATTATTCTTCCTTGGGGGAAGATATTTATTGCAAATTTTCTCCAGTGCAGATTGTTTCTCCTCGACTTCCCTCTTCTTCATTTGCTGGTACTTTTCTTTAGCTTCTTCGTCTTTTCTCGTCAGTTCAACTTCTTTCTCCCTCCATTTTTTTTCTTTTTTTTTATATTCTCTTTGTCTTTAAGTAGGATGGATTTGAATTGTTCTAGACTCAGTGCTCTATCCTCCTCTTCCACTTTCCTTAGTTTTTGTTGAGCAGCATTGGTGGTGAGCCTTTCTACTACTTATTCATAACTTAAAGCGCCTTGAAATACATATTCTGAGAACTGGTCCTTGTGTATGATTTGTGGTGCCAACTTGACAACTTTCATGTGTTCATACACCATAGATAGGGGGTCATGGGATTTGGTATCTCCAAGATAGAGGCATAATTCATTTAGTGTTTCTAATTCTTTTTCGGCTTGCTTATTGTTCTATAAAGAGTATAAGCCTATGTGGAGGGGGGAAATCGGCCAATATCTTTTGTTCTTTTTTGGTTGGTAGGAAGTGGCCCATTCCTCCACAATCTTGTATGTTATTTCCCTAGCCAATAAATTATCGAGAACATATTTGGGTAGTAGGTGTGGTGGTCCTATGGCCCCATAGATCCTGACATAAGTATAGTATTTTTTCATATACCAGTCCCCGATCTCCTTTAAGGATTTGACAGTTCTTGGAGAGATCTTGTGTGGGAAAAGACCAAATACGGCCTTATGCAAGGGGGATAAGAAATAGTCAAATATATCATAAAAATATTCCTTCCAATTGACTTCCCACAGTTGCAAACAATGCAAATGGATTGGGCCTTTTTGCGGGGTCCAAGCCAAACTAAATGTAGGGAATGAATTGGTTGCACACACAACATCTATGAGATAAGAGGACATGTATAAGCCATGGTTTTTCATACCTTTGGGATCTTGGATATGCTTAGCGAAGAAGAAAGAAATGATGCTTTCCCAGTTCAATGCTTTTCCCTTCTAGACTACTGTGTAAGCTATAGGAAACCACTCCATCCTAAAATGGGTGCCAGTTTCCTCACCATAAAGTTTTCATATCATGATATTGATCATTTTGTAAGGGATTTTAAGGTATCGTTCCGAGAGTTTCCTTTCCCGCTTTTTCACTGGCCATTCTTCATAAAAAAAAAATCTTCCATCAAGGTCTCAAAGTCTTCATGTTCGACTCTGAATTGGTCTAGGAATGACTTGTCAAGGGATATTGTAGGTTATGGGGTTTGATATCTAACTCATATGTCTTCTTCTTTGAGTGACATGATTGGGATACCTGAATCATTTACTATTAGACCTGTATATTTCTGTCGATACGCAAAACACCATCTAGTTGCATCATTGTAAGGAAACATCTCTAGGCAGGCAACTACTTTATGAATGCAATTTTTTTGGATGTTTTTGTATGTATCAATGTATGGGCCACTAGACATGAATATTTCATTCTAAAACACATCCAAAATCTCTGCATAGTTGAGTTAGTATTCAATTCCATCATGGTTGTTCGTATCGATGATATTGAATGACTCAGGGATTGTGGTTGGGACAAGTGTTCTAGAGGTTTGGATTTTTCCCTTTCTGGTCAACATCTGGGACATTTCACCACCTGTACAAACAGATGAATCAATAGATAATAGAGACATTTCAAAAACAAAAATACTAATATTCAAACAATTTGCAAGATACTCACTCATAAGTTTTATACTTTGAGCGAAAGGGAGAATTTGAAATTTTCATTTTAGATCAAGAATGCATTAAGTGAACTTGCCAACAAAAAATGGATATGAGAAAATACTCCAAAACATGGGAGGTACAATACGATTACAAAGTGCATCTAAAAAACGTACAACAACAAAGGTCACGCCTATGATTGTGGTCGAACTTTATGAAGAGTCGAGAGTTTCTTTGAGAACAAAAATGATACATTGGCAACCAAGGAAAAGCTCGCTAATGTTGATAAGTTATCCATGCCTTGTTCACCCACTAGAATAAGCAATCACGATATGTTTAATGTCCCCGAGACTAGTCTTTTACTGCAAGCATGTAGAAGCGTATTAATGTCACTGAGACTAGAGCCTAATTGGTATTTGATGGAGCAAATACAGAAGCTTCAACTCATGTATTCCAAGTAACCATGCGCATTTGAAACCTATGAATATCCTCAACCATATTCAAAGGTAGCTAGAATTAGAAGATATTATATTTTAACGAGCAAAGAAAACACACACAACCATACACTCTTGTTTTAATCTGAATAAACAATGCCCACCAAAAGTGTTGGAAGGAACTACTCTGGTGAATACCTAAAGGTGTTAAGAAGATCAATCCTAGTACACTGATTCCAATCTAATTTGAAAAGTCGAGTGCATTAATGGTAATACACGAACAAATTATGTCGCATGGTTAAAAGGTCGAACACCTCCATGATTTAGATGAAGTGATGAGGTAGAAAGGGAGGGCGTCCAATACACAAACCCCTCCACATGTTAATGTTTAAATGAAAGGGGGAAGAGAAGGGGTATTGCCACCAACACCCCCCCTCTTCTTGCACACATCTTTAAGACCTTACATAGTTAACCATGAGAAGGAGAGAGGGGCTTATAAACCCCCTTTTTAATTTTTTAATGGATTTCATTATTAATTTATTTAACCTTGTTCTTATTTTTAATAAGAAAATTAAACCTTTCAACCAAAACTTCATGAAACCATTGTGCAACAAGCTTAGCACACAACACACCTATGAAAAAAACACAATCTAAGCTCAGATATTGCGATGATCACTCATAAGTTCTAGACAATGAGAATTGACTAGAGCTTCCTCAACATTCTATGGCTTACATCAACCATTGAATCTCTAGCACCAGAGCCATTCGTGGCTTCTTCATTGACAAACCAATTTAGTTTGTGCCATCCTCACCAGTGCACACCAGAGGAGTCCGTGCGATGAGCTTCGGTTCACACTGGAGGAGTTCATGCAATGAGCTCTGGTTCACACAGGAGGAGTTTGTGCGATGAGATCCAATTCACATCGGAGGAGTTCATGCTATGAGATCTATTTCACATCGGTGGAGTTCCCACGAACTACTATCATACATAGAGGAAGAGGTCCTACAAACTTCTATGAAACAAAAATAAGACCCTACCAGAATGTCTTCCTTATTTTAGCCTTAATATTTTACTCGGGTTCACATTTCATTCCCTCCTCATACTATTGGAAAGGTATTTCAAAGATATACAACTTCCCAGTTATATTATTTAAGAAATTACTCACAAATTATGTGCATTTTTCAGGACTAATATCTAAAACCTTGTCAACATCCCTGGGATAACACAACACCTCAATCATGAACAAAGGAACCATGAATAAAATTCAAGGAAGTTTATACAAAGTCTCAATTACTTAGTATTTCAGTTCTATGGGTTTGAATGCCTCATTTTAATAGTTTATTTTATGTTTAACCTAAGATCACTCATCTGTTGCATGTTAAATGGTTCCAAGTACCAATGCCTAAGGGATTTCATACTCAACATCCTCTCAATGCAATCTACAACCAAGGATGATGGAGCAATAACAACAACAACAATTGTCACAACAACGGGGAGTAGTGAAGGGAATCAAACTCAAATGAATGAAGAGGGAGTCTGAACCCTGTGATGATGAAATCTCCCAATGTCCTAGATAGTCGTTACAATGGGTGAGGTGCACTATAACCAAAACCTATGATATCCCACCAACACTAAAAGACAAATCCAAATTGCAACTCTTGTCTTTTTTCTCCCATCATTACAAATAGAATAGGGACAAATGCTGGTAAATGAAAGGTTACGAGGGAAGGAGGAAAGCCAAGAGTTGCATTGGACTTCAATAAATACCGATATTGTGTAGTATACCTAGGGAGGTAATATGGGGTACCTAGGGAGGTACCCAATGGGAATGTGGTTATGTATTATTAGTGGAAGCCATTTAATATATGAAAATATGGTCATTCAATGTAAGGTGGACTAGGTCACTATATTAATAAAGGCCCACTATGGTAGTTAGATGTAATAAATGTTAGAAGACTCTCTAGAAGGTTCCTAGGAGATAGAGAGATATATATAAAGAAGTGTAAGCAATGTAATGAAGGAGAGTGAAGAATATTGTGAATGTATCAAAAATTTCTTGATGAGTGTTATCCTTCCTTAAGGATTAATATAAGGTGTCACTCTACCTCAAGGGTTTTCTATATTCTTGTGTTCATGTTATGGTGAATGGTTTATGGTTTATTCTTGGTCTTATTGAATTATATTTATAGATATGGTATAGGTACTTAACAAATTACCACTCTTTGTTTAATCTCGTGACCATAAGTGAGGAGTAAGGGCTTGTACTTGGTGTAATGACTCTAGACTCCAATAGTTTGTAAAAAAAAAATCAATTTAGTTTTTTGTTTCAAAAAAGGGTTCTAATATTGGTGCACATTAGGTGGTTGAATACTAGGAATCAAGGGAATTCCGTGGTCATGGTCACCATGTGACAGGGGTTTCCATGGACATTTAAAAATACTTGTTGATGTTAAGTAAGGACTAACTATAAATCATAGTGAACTTCCTTTGGGGGATTTTCCATCACTTGTATGGCATTGAATTGGGAAATAATGCCAAAGTGGTATTTCTTCAACAGTTTCTCTATATGGTGAGAGTTGATAATCTTGAAGGATATAGACTTGGGCCCCGTGTGGTCATGCTTATAACCATATTTAGTAAATATAATCTATAATTTATGGAAATCTATGGATACTAGACCCAATGTTTGTAACAATTCTACTCAAAGTATTACATCACAACTACTAATTTCAATAGAAAACATGATGCATTTTAGCTTATATTCCCCAAGTTTAACCTTCACATTCTCATATTTTCCACCACAGTTCATCATGATTCCATTGGATACAGTAATTTGAAAATTATGCATTGCATGGACATAACAATAGGTTTCCTCTATCACTCAACTATAAATAAAATTGTGAGTGGTACAACTGTTAATTAAAATAATCACTTTTTTATTATTATGTAGCCAATAAAATTTAGAGTTTTTGGAGCTAATGGGATTGATAAACCATGGAGTGAAATCAAGGGTTCCTCATAAGTTGGTTTTAGAATGGGGTTTTCATGAGGAGAATGTATTATATGCTCGACTTCAATCTCAAAGAGGGATTCTTCAAGAATTTCCTTAAGGTAGTCAAGTTAGGACAAGTCCATTTGAAAGAATTTGTGTTCTTTATTTTTATGCCCTTTGAAAATGTTCTCATTAGAATTATAACAAAGTTGGAGGTGTTGGAACTTGGCCATTTATTCCTAGGATAGTGTGTGGAACATCAAGGGATGAAATTGTGGGGGGGGGGATTGGTAATAGATGCCATAAGAGGGTGAGGGTGAGAAGGAAATGAGAGTCTTTTGACTTGGGGTTTTACCACTATTTTTACTTCAAGATCTTGTTGATATTCCTCCAAACATGTAGTTCGGTTCTGCATCATGACTTGTTCCTCGATTTTCTCTTTGAGACCAATGATGAAGCATTATTTAACAAAAATACCAGCTATACCTTATATGTATATCGCTAATAGTTCAAAATATTCTATAAAGTCTTCAATTGTGTTGGTTTGGTGAAACTTGGTAAATGTACCCAAATAGAAAGGATCTCCTTGAAAAAAAACATAGATGGATTTCATAAATTGGATCCAAGTGATGTAACCTACATATATTTTTTATTTCATTACCATCAATTCTATCATTCTCGATCTAGCTATAATACCTCCACCTATTGTTTCATCATGACATCGATAATTCCATGGAGGGAGAAATATTTTTCCATTTATCTAACCCCACCTGAGGGGCTAGTCCCATCAAACATGTTCATATCCACCTTAATAGTGTGGTGCCATGTATTTTTATGTATAAAGGGAATTATATTGCAAGTCCCTTGATCTAGTGAGGATTTTTCGTAGTATCGATCAACTTGATGCTTTAGCTCCCCATACGGTTTAGGGAGACACTCCAAAACCTTATTCACACTAAGGTGGAGGACATGGATTTGGTACTTGTGTTCCGCTAGTTGTTGATTAGTATCTTGGAACAAATTTTCCAATGCTACACCCTAGTTGTCCATATGTAAGGACCTAGTTTCAATAATGTAGACTCAATCCCACAAAAATGTTGCAAGAGAGTTGTATTAGTGCGATTAATACCTCACAAGGAGTCTTTTGAGACATGCCACCAACATTCGTATGGTTGGTTCCACTAAAAAATAGTTACTCAAAAGTGGTACTATGGAAATCAGAGTCATGAAAAAAATTATTTTTATGGGGGATTCCTACTCCTATAGGAGTATTATAATTAATGGATAATTATTGTGTTGAAAAATTACCCAAACTCTTGATAGTTAACTTTATGTAATAATTTCATGGCATATGTTGCATAGGTTAGGGTTTGTAGGTTCATAAGGACAAGGGAATATCAAGATCTATATCTCTAGGGTATATTTGTGGGGTTCCAATAGTAGTACTCATACCATTCTCTCAAGGAACTAACTATGGAGGCTATATCATACCCTTATCTATACTACTTGATTCCTAGGTACTAGAAAGTGATCTCCCCATGTGTTTCTCTTGCTATACTATAGAAACAACATAGGTAAAAGGTTCATGTAAGGATAGTCTCATTCACACCTGAGGGGTTTTTTGATACACCCAAGGGTACATAGAAGACAAATCCATATACAAGTACTATCTAATATGGTACTACTCAAAGGGATACCAACATGGGTTACAAAGGTGTCCAACCAAGTTATTCCACTTGTATTTCATATGTGTATTCTTCCCTAAATGTATATTTTCCTACCAAACAATATATCTATATGTTATTTAAATATATCTCTAGTGTAAATTATTTTTTATAAATTTTAGGCACGTGTCACCTAAGGAATGAGTTTCTATAACATTTGCAATGTACTTAACTTAAAAAACAATAGAACATGAATAATATTCAAAGAAATTAAACACATAAAAGTAAATACAAGATAAATAATACTAAATATATATAATATAACCCTTGCATTAAATATCTCCAAAAGAGTGAGTGATGTTTAGGAGACTCTTCAAGGGGGAAAAATCCTATGAGAAAATGTCCAAATATAATAAAAAGACTTCATAAAATGTTCCATAGCATTATAGCTTCACAAATATATTCTTAATAGAAAAAACCATAACTTATTGTCATCCCGTCATTAATGGTTACTAACCACCTAGTAGGCCTTATTTAGTAAAGAGGACCTTTTCCAGATTAAGGAATTGCCACTATCTAATGGGGGTTATTCAAATAACATGAACTCATACATTAATCGACTAACCACTAACTATTGGAAGAAGGGAAGTTGGAGTAGGACCCTAGCATAATACATCTTCAACTTTCCATCCATGGATAGTTGGAGATACAAAAGTAGTGAACCAGACATTATTTCAACTTTCGATGGGTTACAATAAAAAAAATTCAAGGACTTGGGATGAAAATTTGATTTACAATCAATACTATTATAATATAACAAACCAAAATTCCATGATTAACTCCCCTTTGGAGACTTTCTTTGGATATTTTACACCTCCACCCCTAGATGTTTTATGTGTACAACAATGTCGAGTGAGGGAAAACACCATATGTGAAGCATTGAATGATGAAAAATACATTGATAATATTAGGAACATCATTTGCAATTACATGATACATTGAATAAGTCACATGAAAAGTACAAATCCCAACATGAAAAACAAATATTTGATAAGACATTCAAGGTGGGAGACAAAGTGTAGTTGCATTAGAATAAAGAAAGAGAAAAGGGTCTTGGTAAAAATTTAAAGTGTCAACAACACAGTCCTTTTGAAGTGTTGGAGAAGGTAGGCGATAATTACTACAAATTTAGTTTACCTCCATATATGTACATATGTAAATTCTAACCTTGTACAATATCTACTGCAAACTGATATTC
>CBVK0103063212.1:0-10948 GCA_900067695.1 Picea abies | reverse complement strand
ACTGTGAGGAGTTATGTGACCTTCCACATACCACCAGAAATGGAATGACAAATAATATCCATATAGAATAGTATTACCTTAAAATATATCAAAACTCATACCGTTATCCATCAAACAAACTTGGGTCCATTACCCAAACCTGGGTTCTCCAACTTCTCATGGCCATAACTCTCTAACCGTGAGGAGTTATGTGACGTTCCACATACCACTGGAAATGGCATGACAAACACTATCCATTTAGGATAGTTTCACTAACAAATTCATTGGCGTTCATCTCATTATTCCACAAATAAGCATGGGTTCTCTAACCATACTTCTAGGATAACTCAATCCGCAAAGTGTCTTCCCATGAGGGCTTTCACCATAAGGGGACCACTTTGGAGTTCATCCATTTCTACTTATTATCAAACATGACAAGACAATAACGAGCCACCTTTACATCTAACAATCTTGGGTCCATTAACCAACCTTTGTGCTATGGGGCTTTCTTCAAGGGTTGACATCAATGACAACCAACCTTAATCAACAACCTCTGTAAGCAAGACAATGAATCCAATCCACTTCTTTTTCTAAACTATTCCTTCTTAGCATCTGCAAGGTCCGAGTTTCATCAAGTTATTGGGCCTCAATGTAGATTGGTTGGGGACCATATTGAAGTTTCTCTTAAAACTTGGATGGACAACCCTCATACCAAATTGTGCAAAGCACTTTCGTTGATTGTTGCCTGGGGCATTTGGCTAGCTCGAAACCAACCCCTTTTGAAGGTGGAGACCCTTATCCCTCACATTGTGCTATTTCCATTCTGGTGATTCTTTCTGCTTATGCCCAAAATACGAACTCTCATCCATCTATCCCTTCCACAAAGGCCCTTATCTCAAAATACATCCCTTGGGCTTTTTTTGATGGTGTAGCACAAGGGATTCCTTCACTGGGAGGAGATGGGGGGGTAATTTTCCTCTCAGAGGATTGGTCCATCTCTTTTTCAATAGGCCTTGGCCAAGCCACAAACAATTATAGTGAAGTATTGGTCCTTAAACTCACTCTTTTATTGCCAAAGAAAAAAGGGATATCTCAAATAAACATATATGGAGACTATTAGTTAATCATCATATGCATGAATGGGACTACCACTCTTCAACCCCTATTTCAGGGTGTCAAAAGATCTTCATCACTTTTCACTCACATCACTTTCAACCATGTGTACAAGGACATGACTAAAGAGGCATATAGACTCTCAAAGGTTGGTTTGGCACTAGACAGGCACACGCGGATGATTAGTGAAAAGTCCTCGTCGAGAGCTTCAAAATATATTCACAGCTCTTGGTGATGCAATTGATTAAAAATCTAATCCATCAGTAAATTTAGAAATTTTGAGGAATTATGTTGATAATACAATGCCTCTTTTGGATGCTTGGGTTTGATATTGACTTCTTAGACGCTATGTTTATTGTATATGATTGGTTCACTCGTGATTGTTGCATACAACCTAGTCATTTTTGGAAAACAATGGATTTAGAATGACATACTTTTTTGCCATAGGTGGCTAGCCTTTTTGGACAATTTTGAGGAGTCTGCTACAAGATTGCTTCCAACATGTACTTATGTAATTTTATTTTTTTGGGATAAAATTATTTTTTTTGAAATTTTTTAATTAAATTATATAAATATAAATTGAAGAAAAAAAATTGATAAAATTATTTGTTTTTTGGATTTTTTTAATTAAATTAAAAATTGGAAAAATAAAAAATATTGAAAAAACATTTTTTTTATTTAACAAATAAGAAGGCCAAATTTCAAGACTTGATCCACTCAAACTAAACAAGTTATACCAAATTATAAAACCTACTTATCCGATCTGAAAAAAAAATAAAAAAAATCAACCCATCAAAATGATCTATGGAGAAGAGATCATTGAATTTGGCCCCTTTGCCAGTCCTAGTCAAATAGGTAATCATTTTAGAGGGAAAAAGACACGCCACCTACTTCTAGTATGTGTATATTGTGATGTGGGCCATCACCCATCTTTCTTTGACCACCGTCTATATTTAGACATCTTCTGTTTTTATTTGGAAAAGGAAATATGGCGGATTTCGTCTCACTTTTATTGCGGGGATACATGGGCCCCGCCGCAGCATAATGATGTCACATTGCACGCCCAACACTCCGCCGTTACGCTTTATTTGGCCGGCCCATCAGAGACGGCGTCGCTATTTTAAAATATCTAATATATTAATATTTAACTTTAAAAGAAATATATCAAAATCTAATTTAATTTTATAAGAAAATTGAATTATCAATGTAATATTTGAATACTAAAAATCCAAACCAATAAAAACAAAACAAAGGCACCACAAGAAACTATTGACCCATTTGCTAGTCCAAGTGAAGTGGGTGAATCATGTCGATTGTCATTGAAGAAACAAAAAGCCACGTCACCCTCATGGTACTATATTTATTGTCGTATTGCATGACCCATTATATGGTTAATTAGACCAACTATATCCTCCTAACTATCTTTGACCACCATTCATTTACATTTTCTTTCTTTTTTGTTTGGAAAAATAAATATGGCTTTCAATTAGTATGTCTTATTTTTTTGTAAGCACCCCACAATGCAGCATTAATGAGTATATATATATATATGTATATATATATATGCTAATTAATGTTGCATTACAAAGTGACTATTGTTATTGTAAGGCACCTTATTTTTTAAGGTCAAATAAGATGAATATGGAGAAGTAAGTGTGTGGGCACTACGAGCATGTGTATGCAAGAAAAATGAACCACCTTGGAACATAATAGGTTGGAGAATTATGATTGAGATTTCATATCAACATAGTAATAAATGATAATGACCTTATGCCACTATTTTATTATTAGTAAATATTACTTATATAGTTGTGAAACCAATTATCATGGTGGTTTGTGCTTCTTGTCACAATACACGTTTTTGGATACTGTTAGTAAGGAGTGCACCACTAAGTTTAGACATCTAACCTCTACAATGGCTTAATATATAGAGAGAATGGTTGATCTTGAGGAAAGATGCTTATTTATTTCGAAGTTCTCAACGAGGTTTTAAGGTCACACCATTCATAAGTTCTGGTCTTGGTTCTCTTTAATCTTCTACATCCAAATATTTCCTCTTCTAATTTACAAATATTAGATCGAACATAGACCCCTACATATTCCTAATGAGTTGGAGGCCAAGACAAATTGTCTAGTCTACACAGTTTTCCCGAAACCATGAAGTGACAAGTACAATAAGTTGGAACCATGAATCCATGTGCTAGACACATCATTTCACTTGCACCTACTCTGGTATAACAAAAACACAACCACAACACTATGGATTCAAAACAAAAGCATTCTCACACTACAACCAAATATAAACAAAGATTGACAATCAAAGTACTCTCATAATGTGCACATGCAATTTGCACACAATCTTTTTACAACGACTTGTAGGAAAAAAATTTATAGCGACTTGCATGCAAAAGGGGTTGTTGTTGACACTCCATGTGATTCGAGTCCAAGGTCGCTAGTAGTGACTAATGACAAAATATTCAGTTTTCACTACCTTAATAATTTGATGATGAGCTTCTATTTCAAGTAAAACTTTAAAATCATCATTTTTTTATGATGTCAACAGTAAAACAAACTTCTTGGCTTACCTTATGCATTCAACCTTTGATTTCCTTCAAAGTTCCCATTAATCTATTTTGAAAGTAAGCCAGTGAATTTATCTTTGAGATTATAGAAAAGTGCTAATCATTATTAAGATCTTGAAAATTTATAAAGATTAATTAATATTAGATAATAAAATAATCATAATAGTGATGGTTACAGTGAACTATAGGACCGCGCCTCATATGACTATTGATCCAAGTGGAAATCAATGGCCATCCACCTCTTCCACCAAATCACCACTGTAATTGTTTCTTTTTACCATCGGGAACATACACCCATGGTATTTGGCGGGAATAATAATAATAATAATAATAAGTGGAGAGAAGCCATGTGCGTGGTTTTTTTTTAATCCATGTTTTTTTTTGCAAACAATGGTATTTGAAAAATAAAACAAATAATAACTAATTAATGAAAAAACATGACTCTTGAGAGGCACCCCTTAATTACTATATATACATGCCTCTCATTTGTAAAGGAGAGGATTCCATTCATGATGTAGTTCTAAATATTCTTCCATTTAATAAAAAGTTTATTTCTCGCCTTATTATTCTCCTTATTTGATTTTGTCATATTTACTCTATTTTGTCACATTACTTGCCTATTTCCCATTCCTTTCTTTTTGCAATCTGGATTAGTGGTATTAGAGTAGTCTGCTTCTCGTCATTTCTCAGTGTATGTCCCCGATGAGTTCAAGGTATAGAGAGTTGGGTCTTGAGCTAGTTTCTCTTAAGGACAACCACTCTGACTAGCCCAAGCAATCTCCCATGGCAGAAGAAAAGAGAGATGATAGAGAAAGCGGTCCTTTCAAGACATTACTCGAGGAATCCCTCACACAATAGAGGAACAAGTTGATGGACAACTTCGCCCAGATCCTTCAATGAACGTCGACGAAATTCAAGGCATCTGCATCAAACAACCATTTCAGAGGCGCGAGAGCCTTCAAGGTACAAGTCAATTTTGATATCCCCTTATTTGAAGGCTTGATAGATGCATATGCTCTAGAAAAATGGTTGAATCTACTAGAAGGTTATTATTATGTCCAAATATTTTTTGATAGCAAAAAGATTGCCTTCATGCTCCTTAAATCCCTTCCCCGTGTCAGAGCATGGTGTGAAGGTTAGTGGGAGAGGTACATTGCAAATGAATCTATGCCATTCAAAAGAGAACCCACCTAGGCAGCTTTTGTTGATGCCCTCAAGGAGGATTTTTACCCTGTCGAAAGCTATGATGACCAATACATGAGATGGGCGACTTTGTGGCAAGAGAGAGACCAAATGGTGTTGGAGTACACTGACATCTTTCATACCTTGTGCTCAAAGTTGGTTATCAAAGACTCTGAGAAGCACCTAGTTTTGAAGTACCATAGTGGTCTGCACAAGTACATTCAAATAGAGATGGATTTCTTGGACATCTCCTCATTGGGAGCCACTTATCAATATGCTTTCAAAATCAAGAAGAAATTCAAGCAGTGGACTAAGCAGGAGTTTGGGTTTGCAAATATGCCAAAACAAAATCATTGCAAAGGAAATCCTAACTCATAGAACGAACGAAAAAGAAAGGAGAGTCAATCTCAAGAAAATCAATCCAAGTCATTGGCTAAGAAGGGTGATGGGAAGTCTAAGAAGAACATTAGAAAGTGGTGTGATTTCCACAAAATCCCTTGGCACAACACCGATGAATGTCGCTCGAAACAATTTTCCACAAAATCCCTTGGCACAACACCGATGAATGTCGCTCGAAACAATGATTGGTGACCAAGCTCATAGAAAAATATTTAGAACCTAACTTAGAATCTAACTTAGAGCGCAATAAAGTGAAACAGATTATTGATGTAGAACCCACTGCTACCATCACGACCTCGACAATACAACCATAAGAACTAGAGGATCCTGAGGAGGGGATCACCTCTTTCACTCATATATGTGGGTAAAGGGAACCCCACTGTATTTAATTGTTGACACCGAGTCAAGAGAACTTGACCTCAATCGAGGTCGTAAAGAGATTGAATTATTTGGCAATGCCACAACCCCAACCATACACCATAGAATGGTTGGGTCGAGGATGAGACCTTTGAGTTAGCCAATAGTGTTGCTTTTCCTATGGCATCAAGCCCTTCAAGGATGAGGTATTGTGTGATGTTTCCCCACTTGAATTTTCTGATGTTATTTTATTTCCTATGGCATCAAGCCCTTCAAGGATGAGGTATTGTGTGATGTTTCCCCACTTGAATTTTCTGATGTTATTTTAGGACAATCATATATGTGGAAATAGCACATTGTTTACGAGTCTCAACCTCATAGTGTCATTGTTACTCTAGGGGGTTAGATTTACAGGTTACTTTCGTGATTCATCTTATTGGAAAATGTATAGGGTAATGGTTTCTTCCATCTTATCTCCCTTTTGTATCATCTAATTTCAATATAGTTCACTTACATCAATTGATTAGGTTCATTTCTATATAATATTTGGTAGGGGCCACCTTTGAAATGTGTCTTGAGTAGTATATCATTAATAGAATATCTCCACATTTCATTTGTAGATCAATAAACCAAATTAAGGGTTAAGTAATTCAAATAAATTGATTGTTTGTTGTCCCATAAGTCCTTTTTTGAACCAAATTAAAGATGTTTTATGGCACACCAATTGGCTATTTATAGACCTTGATTTTCCCTCTTAAATTTCTATATGTCTCCATTTCCCAAACAAGAAAGGCACTAGTTTCTCTTTCGTCCATCATTCCCCAACATTTTATCTTTCAATTTTCCATTTGTTGCATTGTTGCTAAGATTTCTCATACTCCCACTACATACTACATACAAATTAAGATTAGTATCCCATAGGGAAGCCCTCTTGGCTAGGATTCCATTTACCCTAGCCTAAAGTGCAAAGGAGAGTTGGTGAGGTGACAATGGCCAACCTCCTAGTTCCACAAGTCTTCACTTAGGTGCATTGGACTTTAAATTTTTGGGTGACAGATTATGTGGCAACACCGTGATAATGAAAACATTGTTCTCGGCAATTATAATGTTCATGAGGTACAAGGAAGAGGTGAAGTTCCTATGAGGTTTCCTGTGATACTATCAAAAACATACAAAGAGCCCTTTATGTTCCTGGCGTAAAGGAAAACATCCTCTCTGTTAGTAATATTACTAATGAATATTTTAGTATTATTTTTTATAAGAAACAGTGCTTAATTAAATATCATAGTAACAAAATCATTGTTAGAGAATCATTGTTAGAGCAGAGCGGAGTAAGGATATGTTCAGGTTTGACAGTATTCACAATCGACGACAAGCTTTTCTGACTTACTCTAATTCAGCAACTCGGCTTTGGGATGAAAGTTATGGTCATCTAATGTATTTCTCTTTGGAGTTGCTTCACAAAATTAATTTAATGAATGGATTGCCTCAAATTGAATAGGAGAAAGGAGTGTCTAAGGCATGTTTGGCAAGGAAGCAGCGTTGTCTCAAATTTGATCACAACAAAACACAAACCACACAAGTACTTGGCTTAATTCATAGTGATGTTTTTGGCCCTATGCAAACAGAATCCATAGGAGGGGCTAAGTACTTCATAACATTTATTGATGACTTTTTCAGAAAAATGTGTATATTTTTTGAAGTATAAATCTGAAGTCTTTGCAACTTCTAAGAAATTCAAGACTATGGTTGACACTTCAAAGCATTTAGGAGTTATCAAGGAGGTGAGTATCAATCCCATGAATTTCGTGACTTTTGCTATCATCACGGTATTCAAAGACAAACTTTTGTTGCAAATATACCACAACAAAATGGTGTAGCAGAGAAGAAAAATCGGTCCATCAAGGAGATGGCTAGATGAGGGATGGAAGGACATCATCTAAGTGATCAATTTTGGGCTGAAAAGAAGTATAGACAACAGCATTTTTGTTGAATAAAAGCTCCACAAAAACAGTCCATGGTAGACTCCTTAAGAGCTTAGTTAAAAAAGAAGCCAGAGATAACAAATTTCAAAGTGTTTAATTGTTGAGGCATATACACATGTTCCTGATAAAGATACATATTTTGGAAACAAAATGTAGGAAATGTATATTTATTGGATACACACTAAATTGAGTGCCTACAAGCTATATGATCCAATAAATAGGAAGATTGTTATAAGTCAAAAAGTGATTTTTGATGAGAAACCTCCACATGTGCAAACGTTTGAATGGAAACGTGAAGTTTTGCAGATTGATAAAGATCTAGACATAAAAACTCCTATCACATGTAGGAGAAGAGCACAAAGAAGAGAAAAAAAAAATGAAGCTAGAGATAGAAGGAAAAGAAGTAGGTCAATCCAATAGTTATCAAAAAGGCCAAATGTACTACAAGACAGTTCAATACACAAAACCAAATGAGACACTAAGAAAATAAAAATACAAGGTCAAAGTCACCCTATCACTTAAATCTTGATATGACGAGTGAAGTTGTGAACTCATATGAGCTAGTTTCTCTTAATAAAGCAAACAACAAACAAAAACTGAGAGGTGCAATGAAAGTAAAATATGATGCTTTAACGAAAAATAAGACTTGGAAGTTAGTCAAATTATAGTCGTAAATGGGTAGAATGATAAATATAAAGCCAAGTTAGTTGCAAAAGGATATGCACAAAACGAAAGTATAGATCATGAGGAAACGTTTGCTCCAACAACAAAATTGATTGCAATTAGAAATCCGTAAACGAGGGACTTATAGCCCACTCGCTTCACCAACACGGATACTATGCAGAAGTTTATTTCTGAACTATCTCTCTGTTCCCAGTCTTCAGAATGGCTAAAAGGCATGTTTTCTCGTTGCGGTTCTGAGTGCAACTACTCTGCAAAACTACTCAGGATTCTAAGTTGGTTCCTCTGTTGTTCATCACCAAGTGGTCATAGAGAAATTACCTATGTTTCTCTACTTCAAGCTTGCCTTTACTCTTGAGGTATGAGAAGGTGGTTTTGTTTGCAATGCTCTCTTTCCAGGCCAAATATCTTCACCTATACCACATATTGTGAGGTGCAACCATAAAAGGTCAGCTTGGCATCAGCTCAACCCAGCCTCATTAATTAATGACCCAGTACTTTGTTCGAATAAGTGAATAGCTTGAGTGATAGAGGAGTCAATGCAACCAATAAACCAATTAGGTTGCTCAATGACCAACCTTTGTTTACCACATGATTATTCTCAATCTTGACATAGCAATTACATGCATAGTTCCAATGCCATTCATTCAGTTGATGAAGGAGTCACTTCAAGGTTCCTTGTGCATATAATCACACTCCAATTCCAACTTGAACACCACTCATAAAAGCATGAATGGGTTGGCCCTTATTTAAACCCTATATGTGCATATACAAAAAGGTAATTATCTAGAGCAAGGATGAAAAGAGTAATAAATGAAGACATATATGAGGATCACTCTTTGAACATATGAGAGGGTTGCTAATTCACATGTATAAAAGATGGCCATAAGAGAACTTACGCCATGCATACACTTTGATCCAAACACCATTCATCAAAATTCGAGTGAAACAGCAATTAATGAAACATGTGACATGACCATTCAAGAAAACATGAACTATATAACAATTAATTGAGCCATATATGTATGAAACGACTTGACCCTTGATCTGCCAAAGGAATTAAGAGAAGGCAATGATACCAGCCAACCTATTCTTGGCCCAACACACCACCCACCAATCAACACTCATTCAACAAATTTTGCAAGCATCCTACTAGCATTCATTGTCCAGTGTTTACTCACATGCCCAATAATCCTCTTCACACGTCTCAGGGAAAGAGAGAGAGGACATCCACCAGGCTGCGTACAGGCGTATGACCTGCATGGGGTCTTCCCTAAGTGAGGACGCAGTCATACAGCCTCGTACGATCCTCTTCTCTGCAAGTAAATGACCATACGGCGATTGGGAAGTAGCAAATGCCCAAGTTAGTATGAAATCAACTCAGGGAGGAGGAATTGCAACTTGGAGGATGAGAGAATATACCCAACAATAAGGAATTGGCTCAGGCAGAGGGCATTCAGTATGGTAATGGTGAAATTGCAGACTGCAGGGAAGATTTGCAACCTATAGGAGAGAGAAATTCACCCAACAACCAGAAATAAACCAAATTAGAAACTTCCTAAACTATTGTAACGGCTCTAGAATGAAGTCCATCGATATACTATCTTAGAAATAGATGAATGTAGGAGAATAAGGAGTTGTTGGGAAAGTTATCTTGCTCATGGAGACTGTAACTATGAAAGAAATCCTCAAAACTAAAGCTGTTAAAGAATCCTGAGTGATTAAACAACACAGGCAGCCATTAAAATACAGAGCAACTCCATTAAAACTCATAGACAGAAAAGTCACATAGCAATTAACAACACAGAGAAATACATACATAAAGACGCAGTGTTTACCCTAGAAACCCAAATGGGAAAACTATCTTCGAATGGATGCTCAATCTATTTTAGTAAACTATGGTTACAATGATATTCATGGCTTTCTATCCATCCTCATCTCCTTGGCCAAAAGACCCTTTGAGAGTGAAAGTACAAAAATAAATAGAGAGAGCAGGGGTAATGGGAAGGCCAACAGGCATGACCTTTCAATTTGTCATGTGGAATTCATCCAAAACTTTGTACCTTAGTAATTTACTTTAATTAAAGGAAGTATTAAAATAAAGTGTCTTTTATAATTAAAGTGAATTTAATTAATGAAATGCTAAAGTTATTAGCATTATTGAATTAAATGAATCTTTGCCATTGATCTCAAGTGAGGTGAGATCTAATCTCAACCGTTAATCACTTTGGAGATTAGGGTTATGTTTGAAGATCTAATCTCAACCGTTAATCACTTTGGAGATTAGGGTTATGTTTGATCCAATCATAACTCAAGATTATAAAAGTAAGGCTAGGTGAACCATGAAGGAGAAAGACAACCACATGAAGAGCAGAGAACTTTTGCTCAAGTGCTTGAGTCGTGAAGGACTGTGACTCAAGGGGATCAAAGGACATGAGCAAAGAAGGACTTTTGCTCAAGTGCTTGAGGCACGAAGGACTATGATTCAAGGAGATCTCAACAAAGGTGAAAAAGGACTTTCATCTAGAGATCGCGTCCAAAGGAGGAAAGTGCAAAGGTGTAGCAAGAGGAGAAAATCCAACAGCCAAAAATCGAAGGACAGATTTTTGGGTGGTACCAGCAGGCAGATCTTACAGATCTGAGGACCAGCAAGCGGATCTAGTGCAGATC